>CM077151.1:43277769-43384441 GCA_039583875.1 Platanthera guangdongensis
CTCTGATCGCTGCTATCGCAGGAGAAGACGCCCGCCTCTGCCCGATCTTGCCACGCCGGATCCCAAGGATCGCCAGACCTTCGGAGCCCTAGATCGGGCCTACCGCTGTGCCGCTGTCGCCGGAGAAGAAGCACCCGCTGCCCAATATTGGGCCCTTGTCGCCGCTCCGGATCTCCAAGATCGCTGAATGCCACCCGATCGGTGATGTCGCAGCCCGATGCCGCCGCAGATCCTCGCCGGAGAAGATGCCCTAGGAATCGCCGGCGGATCTCTCTTCTTCCTCCCGAAGCCGCCTCTCGATCGCTGCCCGAAGTCGCGCTGAGAAACCGACGCCGCCGCGCGCACGCCACGCCCCCGCCGATGAGAGGAACCGACACCGCCGCTCGATCGTTGTCCCAAAGCCGCCGCTCGAACTCCCGATGTCGCCGCTCGTCTTCCGATCGCCCGATGTCGCCTACTCTACGTTCTCCCGATCGATTTTTTAGGTTATTTAATAATTAAATCGGGATTCCCGTGCCAACATATATATATAGATAGGCATAGGTATAAAACTAACATAACCGGTCCAGCTGGACCGGTCCGCCTTTGAGCATCAAAACAACAAGTGTGCTCCGCCCGTAGGGGGCGTCCGGCCCTGCCGCTCCTTCCCCGCGGCCGCTGGCTCCCCCGACAAGGGGTGGCGAAACCCGACCGCCCCTTCCCCGCGTCCGCCTCCCACGACCACGAGCTTCCCTTCTAAGGAGTGGCGACACCGACCGCCCCCTTCCCCACGACCGCCTCCTGCGGCCGCGAGCTCCCCCCACAAGGGGCGACGGTACCCAGTCGCCCCTTCCTTGTATCCGCCTCCCGCCGGGGGCGCGGGTTTCGTTCGCAAGGGGCGGCGACACCGGGCTGCCCCTTTCCCGCGGCGGCCTCCCGCGGCCGCATGCTCCGCCCGCAAGGGGCGTCCGCCCAGGCCGCCCCTTCCCCGCGACCGCCTCTCGTGGCCACGATCTCTTCCCGCTGCGGCCGGATCGCTCTGTCGGTCACGTACTCCTCCTTTTCCTCCGTCGACGAGCATTCACCGTCGGTTCGGCCGTCCGTTCATGGCGGACCTTCCTCGTCGTCTGATCACTACAAAACGATCATCGCCATCCATTTCTTAAGTAACCACCCACTAATCATCATGGTTATTAGGAGCAGCATTAATTAAATATTTGGTCTGAAAACATTGAATATAATGAGAAAAATATACGGTTGAAATTATACCAAAAAAATAATATTGGTGGTTACGGTGCGCGAATAGCTGCATAACTATCATAACCACTTCTGTAGGCTATAAAAGGAGATTCACGTCTGCTTATTTCTCACCTTTCTATTCATGTGGCTTTCCTTCTTCCTCGGGCTAGAGCTCTGTCGGTATTCTACAACGAGCCACCGTTTCTCCACCAAAATTCTCCAACGAGCCACCGTTCCTCCACCAAAATTCTCCAACGAGCCACCGTTCCTCCACCAGAATTCTCCAACGAGCCACCGTTCCTCCACCAGAATTCTCCAACAAGCCAATATTCCTCCACCGGAATTCTCCTGTGTGTCACCGCCGCTCCACCAAAAACTCGATGTTGGCAGCATCACCACGAAGAAGACGCCCCGCCCGTTATAGGAAGAAAGCATTGTTCGTGCTCAGCCTCCAGAAAGCCTGCTCCAACCTCACTCCGCGCGTTCCGCGCTCATTCTCGCACTAAGATCGTGAAAGTTAAAACTCGCGTGGAGTAGCCTGTTACCCGCCGAGCGCCAAAAATTATCTTTCATCCCCAAAGTGTAACGAGGAGCGGATTGCCGCCCTCGATTCTACGATCAAGTTGTAACCCGAAACTGATAGTGGAGTTTGACTGGCACAGACCGGATCGCGTGATTTTTTACCCGGTAGAGGGGGTTTTCCACGTAAAAATCGCCTCATGCACTTGTTTTCTTATTCTGTGACTGATTGCACGTTTAACCGCTCCTGTGCTAAGACGGTCACATTCATACCGGTTTAGGAGCACTGAGTTAGACCGCAACAAGTTGTAATTTTAAGAGTCTCATTATCAAAAAAACTCAACATTTTTTAAGTGTCGTCTAGATGATTGCTTTATAATTTAGAATTTATTTTCTTGCACCATCTTTTATATCTGTTTATATAATCTGGCAAATAGTGCTAATGATTGTGTAAAAGTATTAAATCTCTATTAACGCCCCTAGAGTAATTTTATATTCCTATTCCGCACTTTCATGGCCTGAGCTAAAAGGCATTGAGAAAATGAATGTTGAAATCTAACTTATGTGCTTTAGATAAAACCTTTAGGGTCCGTTCGACACGCAGATATTGCTTTTCTGGAATTGGCTTTGGCCACAAAACAATTATCTGCAGGAATTGGTTTTGTGCAGAAAACCAATTATTTTGTTCGGTTGCAGGATGGTTTTCAGTGAACAGAATGACATTGATATGTAAAAGCTGTTCGGCTGCACACTGGAATTGGCTTTCTGGAATTGCAATTTTTAGGAACTATTTTTGTAAAAATTTAATCATTGTGCACAAAATCTAAATACTAATAATACTTGAAATGAAATACTAATAATCTTAAAGCATTGTCCACAAATAAAAGTTCTGAAATAGCAGCAAAATCACATAAATAGTTCATGCGTCATAAATAGTAACATTAAACTAGCGATCAAACTGCATTTGCAGCCATATGCCCTTTAACCGGTCCGGGAGTCTCTTGAATATGTCACGCTGACAACTATCATGACACAGTATATCCATCGCCCTGAGTAAATCCTGAGAAGATAAATCAGTCATCCGAGTAAGTGCGACGTAGATGTCGTCAACATCACCAGCAGTCATGGTCCCCACCGCACCTTGCACGGAGTCAGCCAATTTTTCAATGGCCACTGCTACCGAGTCATTTTGTCCAGCTCTCTTTCTCCTCCTTCTACTGCTCCCTTCTGCATCCACTCTAGCTGTCTCATGTGTATTAGTTGTTTTGTCTCCCATGGACTCTGCATCTATTTCTTTTTCCGCCTCTAATGCGGTGGCAGCATGACTACCAGTCGCTCTGTCTGTCCCACATAACACAGTCAAATCCGACCAATTCACAATAACTTTTTCTCTATAATGTTTCATTGAAGGATGAGCCTGCAATAGTAATTCAAAAAAAATCAAAAATTATTTTACACTTAAAATATATTCAAAAATTATATATTAATTAAAAATATGCTACCTTCACATAATTTGCCCATACTTCCTCGATGTCCACCTTCACTATGTTCCTTTTCCCAATCCCAACCAAATCCGGACGTGTCCAGCATTGCGCTAACCTCGACGTAGTACTTGTTCCAAGTCTTTAGACGTGCTGTTAACTTGTCCTTGCTTGTTTCCACGCCACATATTTCTTTTAGTGCTGTAATAGCAGCTGTCAAAGCAACACTCTTCCACCTATTTGGGGTTTTATGATCCAAACTGTGTTGTTCCAACAGTGCATTTGACAAAGTTATATCCATTTCAGATGTCCAATGCATGTACGACCGCTCGGTCCTACCACCAACCCTGCTTGAGCTCTTCTCCATAATATATGGACTAATCAAAAAACATGAAACATGGATTACTTGATAGGCAAATTAATTATATGAAACATAGCACAATTTTTTGGATCACTGAGAAAACACGAAACAGGTTTTACATTAATGACAATAAACAAATAGTACTAATGTTTGGAATGACAAAAAAACGATGTCACAGATAATACATCCACTGCCAAAAAAAATATTTAATGACGACTCTGGTATTCGTTAAACATATTGATAGCGAGAGTGTCCCTAAAATTTGTCCAATCTTCTGTGGCTTGGATTGGACTAACAACGTCTACGTAATCATAGAACTCTTCTCCTGGGCTCTGTTGAAGTATTTCCGAATCAACCTCATCCAACATTTGAGCATCACATTCTAATCTCTTCTCCACTAAAAAATTGTGTAAAACGCAACATGCGTTGATGACCTGTACCTGTCATGCGTCAAAAATGAAATTTAGGTTTCATAATCTCATACTAGTTGTCGTTCAACAAATGTAACATAGCAAACCTGAACTTTTGTTGAAAAATGTTGAAAAATGATGGTTGTCGTAGAATGACCCATCGTTTCTTCAACAGTCCAAAGGTTCTCTCTATAACATTTCTTTCTCTTGCATGTCACAGGTTAAATAGTTCTTTGTAGTTTGTTGGGTTATTACCCTGATGTGACCACTCCTTCAGATGGTAAATGCGTCGATCGATATGGGGCAAGAAATCCTGGACCATTCGTATAACCAGCATCTACAAGGTAATACTTTCCTAGGTAGGGCAAAAAATGTGAAATTAATATACAGTTATGAATCTCCAACCTCACTTTCTGCTCCAATTAGCTTGTATAAAAACACCACCATAATTGAATGTATGTTTGGCATGACAAAGGGCAACATGCGCTCAACGATGGAAATTGGTAATTTTGTTCATAAATGATTCAAAACCTCAATGTAATATAGGGACTATTGGTCACATAGACCATGGTAAAACTTCTCTAACAACTTGAATAACCATTTCAAAGTAGGGAATAATGAGCGTCTCCAAAGAAAGCCAGAAAAATCGGATTTGTGAGATTGAAAGCCTCACACTGCAATTCTCTAACAACCTCACTTCTCTAACAACCTCACTGCAATTCTGGATTTGTGAGATTGAAAGCCAGAAAAATCGGATCTGTGACCAGCGGACAGAAAAATGAGCGTCTCCAAAGAAAAAAAATTCCAAACTTCCAGCAATCGGTGATGAGGAAGACAAGAAACTGGATTGCAGTGGTTTCATGCAAGAACGACCTTCCTAGTTACAAACCTAGAAGCTGCTTGACATATCTATGACAAAAAAAAAACCAAAACAAATGCACGGATCTGGGAGGCGCGGCGACGGATCTGCGCGGCGGAGGCGGCGGGTCTTAGCGGCAGTTTACGCGTTAAAGGAAGAAGATCGTACACCAAAATAATCTACCGGAAGAAGTAGAAGAGGAGGGATCGGACACTTACCAGTACAACAGAGTACGCCTTAAAACCTGGCGGAGAAAACCTGCAAAAAATCTGGCGAAGAATGAGGAAGAGGAAGAAGAAGTCGAGGAAGAAGAAAGGGGGTCGGGATCGGGCGCTTACCAGGCGAGGAAATGTAGATCGCGAGCGGAGGGAGAAGGCGGAGGCGGAACTGCGGAAGTAATATCGCGAAATCGCGGAGAAAACCTGTCCGGGAGGATAAGAATCGAGCCATTAGGTTTTTAGGTATATATGAAAACCATTGGTTTTGCCCCCTAAAACCAATACCCGGAAAATTTGCGCGTGCCGAACAAAAGAATTGGCTTTCTGGAAGCCAATACCAATTCCATAAAGACAATTCCAGCGCGCCGAACGGTACCTTATATATTTTTAGACAATTGATATTATCACTGTCTTTTGGCAAATAGCACTCAATTTTTATGTTTTTTAGAGCTTTCTACAAAAGCCTACCCGCACACACTTCCCCTCCCACCCGACTCCTTATTTCGTGATCAGAAAGCCGCTCCCCTCTTCGCCTCCCTCCTCTCTGATTTCGCCGGCTGTTAGCCCTCACACATATCGTCGGTGATTCCACATTGTGTGCCGATGAATCCATCTTGCTCATCCTCTCTATTTCACAGTAGATCGTTTCCCGTTTTTGTCGGTGTTTTTGCCCGGGCGAACGAACAAAATTCTGGCCAACAATTTCAGTTAAATTAACTAATATATTTTCAACTATGTTTCAGCTGGAATGACCTCTACATGTAAATCATTCTATTCTTGCTTCACTTTTTTGTCTGGCGAGATTCAATGCAGTTATGAATGGGCTTTGCAAATTGCAATGCTTCAAATCTTTATTTTCACTTAAGTCTATGTTAACAGTTTTGATAACAGATAGAGAAATTGCATTAATGAATGCAATTACAAATATATTCCTGTCGTCTAAGAATATTCTATGTCGCGTGCACATCAACAGAAATGTGTTGGCTCATTGCAAAAAATGCTCAGTAATGGGAAGGATTTTGAGAAATTCATGTCTAGGTGGCAACGGTTGACTGAGACAATTGCAGTTAATGATTTTAATAATGCTTTCAATTTATTTGCTATTGATTATTTTGCCTTATATTTTGATGTATTTAGATATGTTACGACTACTTGTATAAAATCATACAAAGATCGTTTTATTTCAGCATGGATAGACAAGTATTTACATTTGGGTAATTCATTCACTTATCGTGTAGAGGGTGGACATAGTCAATTAAAAAAATTCTTGGAGGTCTCAATTGGTAATTTGAGTACTGTTTGGAAAACGTTTGATCAAATAATAAATCTCTAACATATCGATATTAAAAGATCATTTGGCGAGAGTTGTATCAAAATTAGCAATAATTTCATGGGTTCTTTGTATCATGAGCTCGTGGGGAAAGTTTTTACACAAGCATTACTATTCATTAAAGAAGAGGAGGACTTAGTGAAGAAAGGTGGGCAATTTGCACAAGTTCACGAATGCTTGCACATAAAAAGATACACTTTGGGGTTGCCCTGTGCGCATGAACTATTTTCGCATATTAGTAACTCTAAAAGATTTCCATTATGGTTAATTAATAGTCATTGGAAACAGTTGACCCTAAATGATAATTTTGAGGTGGACTTAGAAGACAACATAGACATTGAGCTTAAGGGAATAGCTCATAAATTCTATGATTCAAACGACCAACAAAAGAAGGAAATCAAACGAAAGTTAAGGAAAATTATAAATCCAACATCAAGCCATACAGTAGAGTCTGCAGTACATTTGAAGTTAAAAGAGAGGTCAAAGGGGGTCTACAAAAAAATTAAAGACAAAGTTCTATCAACAAAACGACTCCTCTCTTTATTTGAGAATGCACTAATGGCGGACAATATCATTGAAACAACAAAGAAGAAAAAAAGAGCAAAGTTGCCTGTCCGGAAAAATACAAAATTTATTGATAAGATTCGTCACCATTGTTGGATCTCGTGGCCAACCTTATAGGAGGGGGGAGGGGTGAATAAGGTTTTATGCGTTAAATGGAATTTAAAATATTTCATCCCAGGAAATCGAGTTCTGAAAGCTACCGCAGGACGTTAGGTAGCTAACGCACGACGGTAAGTCTATGAACTCATTTCCTGTGTGAATTTGCTTGTACACCACACACAAGAAATTAGACTAACATTCATAGCAGAATCGTAGAAGCAATAATACAGAAAATATATTTCATTGCAAGAATTAACAGCAGATGGTTTTACAATTACAAAATTGTGATCCCCGTGACGCCAGGGATTGAAGGTGGTGAAAATGAAAACTCTTTTGTTTTCTATACCGACCCGCTCCACGGACCGGTTGGTTCTCTCCTTTTCCCTCCAGGAAAAGTCTTCGAGTCGGCTATTCACCCTCACACAAGGAGGTGTCATCAAGCCCCGCTAGATCACCCGATCTAAACTTCCTCTCTTTTCTATACCGATCCAAATACCAGACCGGTTGGCTCTCACTCTTTCTCTCCAAGAAAGGTCTTTGAGCCGGCTCTACACCTCCACGCAAGGAAGGGTCTTAGAGTCCCGCTAGATCTCCTGATCTAGACGTCCCTACCCCGGGACGATTTCTCACGAAATCCTTCCCGGATTCCGACGACCCTCTGGTCGATTTCCCTCACACAAACAACTAGATAAGAAGAGTTAAAAATAAAATAGACATAATAAGAGAAAACTCCCCTCTAACTCGAACCCTTGATGTGGATGACGATTTGCTTGCAAAGGTTTGATCTTTGTGGCTTGAGAGTCTTTCTCTTCGATGCTCTTCAGATCCATGAAGATGAGCGCTTGATGAGTTTCTTGTAGCGAGGATCCTTCACGAGAATATTAGGACGAAGGTTTTTTGATCATCGGGTTGGTAGCCTTCAATCCTTGCGCATGAGTTCTTTTTGATCTCCTCTGAAGAACTCTCCTTCTCAATGAGTTGGGATGACCCCTTCCTTCCCTTTAGACGGCTAGGGCGAACTCCCCTTTCAAATTTCGTGAAAACCGTTGTACGAAACTCAAGTTTGGGCTATTTTAAATAGAGAAAACATTGCAGGAAGCTACCACAGGGTGGTAACTCGTTATAGCGCGGTGGTAGCTTCCTGAGAACAAAATCCCTTATTTTCTTCGTGTGCTTGCTGCCGAACAACTACTCATAGTCGTTGTAGTCCTTGGCTCGTCAGAGATCTTTGTGCGCTTGCAACCAATCGACTCTCTGTAGTCATTATCGTTCTTGGCCCGCCGGAGTTCTTCGTGCACGAATGGGAGGGAGATGGTTTTCTTGTACTTCGACGGAGACGGCGGAACGAACCACAGAGAGGCGGCCGAACCCTAGGAATGATAGAACTCTATCTCTTTTCGTCTTGATCTTAAGTCAAAAGAACGAGCTGCATTTTATACGTCTTTATGAAAATACGCTGCCGCAGGCGGTAATACTAGCGCCCGACGGTAGGTTCGTGCGCTTGTTGTGCCAACTGTCATTCAAATCTGGAATAATATTTCAATACGAATCTTTCTTTTTCAAAGAGCTAGCGCCCCGCGGTAGAAGGTAGCACCACGCGGTATGTCAGTAAGGCGACGAACCGTCGCGAGACTCGTGAAACGGCTAGCGCGGCGCGGTAACTACTGTCGTCTGGAGGTAAGTCGGTTACTCGAGAAATCCATCGCGACATTCGTCGAGAGGCCAGCGTGGCGCGCTAAGAGCTGTCACCTGGCAGTAGGTCTGTTACTCGAGAAGTCCTTCTGTTACTCGAGAAATCCTTCACACCATTCGTCGAGAGGCTACCGCTGAGCGGTAATAGCTATCGCCAGGCGGTAGATCGGTTCCTCGAGGAATCCGCCGCGCCATTCGTCGAGAGGCTATAGCAGGCGTTAGGACTAGCGCGACGCGATAGGTTCCCGAGAGCTCTGTCCAATTAATTCACGGCTACCGCCCGCACGGTAACTCTTATCGCTCGGCGGTAGGTGCAAGAACTTGATTCTTTCATTCTTCACACCTGTAAACCTGAACATTATAAACACACAACAAACATGATCAAATACACACTGAGATTTGTTATTCTCAAACCAAGAGATGCAGAACGTATGTTCCAACAACCATTTCTCACCTTATTGGCCGGAACACATTGTGGATGCCATTTATGTTGTGGGAGATGGTCATTGTGGGTACCATGCTATTAGTCATGCACTGAATGTTATTGGTGACTGGCCACAAGTAAGAAAGGACTTATATTGGGAGCTTGAGCATAGGAGTACTCTATATGATGACATATTCAGATGTACAAGGCATTCAGAGTTAATGCAATCTCTACAATGTACAGAAACTCTAGCTCCATAAGACAAATGGATGACGTTACCGAATATGGGACTTGTCATCTCTTCATGCTACAACGTAACGGTTGTTCAACTGTCAAAACTACAAAATTTGACATTTCTTTCACTTCATTCGTCTATGCCTGAGGTACCTCATCTTATTAGCACTGGATTCTTAAATGACAATCACTTCATTCAGTTGATATTACATGGTTACTCTCTAATACCACAATTTTTTCCATCTTGAATGAGATCGTGAAAGGGTAGCTGAAGGTTGGAAAAGACATTACAATCAACACGTTGATTGTACACAAAATTTGCATAATTACAATTTTAATAGATTTATTTTAGTAGACACGATATATAATATAATATATATGGAACATATTTCATCACATAGGAAGATTATGGATTTGAAGTCAAAAAGATCAAAGATGTCATGCAATTGATTTTAACCCTTTTCAAAAATTTCTATAGCTAAAATTTATTGCCACCTATAAATATTTATATTGCAAATTTGTTTATCTTATATGCAGGTTATGACTTTCAAGTGAAGCAAACTAGATGATAAATTCGGCGTCTACTACTTTTATGTTCACTTAATATGATAAAATTGTTATTTTTTGTTAGTATTGTGAGGGGTAAACTCATATTGATGAAATTACAATAGCCAAATTAATCATTTTTACTTTTTAAAATTTTTAATTTTTGAGTGCGGATATCTTATGTGCTTGCGGATAGTCAATGTTATAAAATAACGCTTGCGGATAGTCAAAAATGCTAATGACCAAAAGTATGGTGCTAATATCAATTGCCTATTTTTATTAGGATTTACTAACTTTTTATTACATATGTTAAGAAGCCCGTGGATAAATTCTGAAATGCATTAATCTCTTCTTGGTTAGAAGAAAACTATAAATAATTCATAATTGTTAGTGAAATGGTAGTGAAGAGGCTATGGCCTATGGATGACGTTGATGTTGTAGAACAAATTTGAACTCCATTAAGGCTATATTTGGTTCGGTGGTGGTGGGTGCACCTGGCGGGTCAAAACGAGACTTTAGAATAGAAGGGGGGAGAAGCGGGGGTCAAAACAGAGCGGATCGGAGCCGTTTCCTCTTTGTTGCGGGTTGAAACGGAGCAAACGCCTACAGAGGCGTTTGTTTACCCGCCGTCCGGCAGTGTTTGCCCCAAACGGCCAACAAAAACGCCGCGCCAAACAAAACCTAAGTATAAGTGACGATGCTTGTTCAAATGCAACGATGACTCATAGACATGTCGAATCTAATGGTATGCAGAGAAGCATGGAAATAATGGACAACAAAATGTTGTGGGAAAAAAACAAAATGCACGGGAGAGCTGCCCGTCTCACGGCCGATCACCCGAGCGGCGGCCGACCTGCACGGCTGTTCGCGGCCCGATGGTTGCGACGATTTTGCCGCACGCGTGCGTGCTACTTATGGGATGGTTCTCAGCATGAGGTTAGTGGGGTTGACATTTGACTCTCAATCATTCTAATAGACTAATAACACGGTTCAACATCAATGATGGTGCTTCGGTCAGCCCGATGGAAAGGTAGTCGACGGTAGGAAAAAAATTTAGATGAGATACTCTCACCTATTTATAGGTGCAGAAGTAAATACCGACCGTTGATCTGATATTCTACGACTTATACAATATTAAATATTGACCATTGATCAGTATTTGGATCAATCATGCTATTTCTACAAAAATTAACGCCAATATTTACTACTGCACCTATTTCTAAATGAGAGTAATGCACTAGAAGTTCCGCTCGCTGCGCAAAATGCGCACCAAAGGACAATTTTTAAGCTAGTTTTAAAAAAATATATATAAATATAATATTGTTATAAATATAAAATTGTTGACTAATTTTTATAACAGAATATAAAATCGCACGCGGTCATCACACCGTCAAGTGACGGCACTCGCGAAGAAGGCGATATCTCACCGAAGGCAGCAGATAGGAGCAGCTCCAGACGCGTAGGAGTCTGTTTACTGGCACTCCCTCTTTCGTCAAGCTGAAGCTGCCTGCCCCCATCCAGTTTCTCTGCTCGTCTCCGATGGGCGCTGGAGTGCTGTGTCCGCTTCATTGACTTGTTTAGTCCTTGCTAGATCGTGGCCGGTCTGTCTTGGTCAAGATCGATGGCTTTCTTGTCCTTCATCTGCGGGAGTTCGTCCGATGTGTAAGTATCATTTTGGATTTTATTAGGGTTTCTTTGTATTCTTACAAGCGCTGTGTCGATTCGGTGTAGAAGGGAGCCGGGGAGGAGAATTTCGAGCTCATGGAGGTTTTTCTCTCTGAAGGAGCTGCATGCTGCGACGAACAATTTCAATTACGACAATAAGCTGGGGGAGGGAGGGTTTGGAAGCGTCTATTGGGGACAGCTCTGGGATGGATCCCAGGTATTTTGCATCTCCGATTTCTTATTTCTTTTACTGTTTGTTCGATTGAAACTTTGAAGAATTTCGTGGGTAATTAGGGATTTGTTGTTTAGAACATGGAAATAACTATGCTGGTTTGATTTACTCGGAAGGGTTATTTGGGGTTTTAATAGTTTTACTAGACGTTTAAAGCATTGGCCGCCGGAGATAGTCGGCGGAGCTTAGGGAATAACTTAACACGACAGATGTAGGTGAAAAGTGCTTCATTCATCGTGTTCTCCGTTGGGGGATAGGAGAGATTCTCAGAGCATGCTGTAATTTTTTCAAACTCCAGCTGAAACTTTTAAAAAATTACTTTTACATGAGTAGAATGAGGGCCTATCTAAAGCACTGTTTGTTTGGGTTTTTTGCTCAATTGTTTGGTAACCCATCAATTCTTATTGTCACCGCTCCAAAACACTATTTTTGGCATTTTATGAGACGGTGAAACCACATCCACCCCCTTCATTTCCCACTTGTCACAGTGCCAAGGTTAACTCAATCGCTTCGTGACCATTGTTCATGATCGTAAACCCAACTCGTCACCGGTCCCACCATAAGGCACAACGGGTTGTTGAAGGCCACAACCTCCCTTTGATGAGGGAAATTCTATAGTTTAGTGGGCAAACACAGAGACTCTCCAGGAGGTCACCCATCCTGCTACAACTATCACCCAAACACACTTAACTATATAGTTTTTGTACTCCTC
The DNA here is from genome assembly GCA_039583875.1 of Platanthera guangdongensis. NCBI lineage: Eukaryota > Viridiplantae > Streptophyta > Magnoliopsida > Asparagales > Orchidaceae > Platanthera > Platanthera guangdongensis. The sequence continues at coordinate 43,290,334 of CM077151.1, forward strand.
ATCACCAATTTACTTGGTTAGCAGAAGTCGGTGTAAAGCCTAATCAAGTGTCGCACTCACTTAGTGTTGAAGTACTATGTCTGTGACACACCGCTCAATTGTTAACACTCTCAATCCCACCACTCCAATTCTTACCTTTGAAACAAACAGACCCAATTAACTTCATAGCTTCATAGGAGGTGACAAATCGAAACTTCGTTGCTAGATTGATAACGGGAATTTCAAGAATTTATGATTTTTGGAGTTGAAGCCATTAATTTTGGAATGATCGTCTCTGCGTGAGCAATAGTTTTGTTGGAATCAGATGGCTAAATTTAGGTTGACTATGAAATCAAATCTTTCTATCAAAATACACAAAATCACTGACACGTACATTGTATTCTGTTAGGCTCCTCTTGGGGATCTGGATCCTCTCTATTTGGAACTCTAAATAGAAGTTCATTTCATTATGAGGATTGATTCCCACTCTAAAGGTACATAATTTTTTGATTACATGAAGAGTATGAAAGGATGTGATTAGTAAACCCGCCGGATCTGCCACGAATTGATTTGAAACGTGAAAGGGATACTATCAAATTGGACTTAAATGGAGAGAATCCCGGTACCCTCCTTGTAGATTAAACAGAGGTATTTCGGCCGGGGTAGGTGATGTTGATTGTGTTCATTTGCCTTTCATGTGTGGGGGTGACACTCCCTAGAGGCACATGAAAGAATCTCCCCGGTCAATTTAGCTTGAACAGGTTGATTCAACCTAGTTGGTTAACCTGAAACATGTTGATTTTGGTCCACACAAGGCTTTTAGGAAGTTATCGTTGGATTCATGTGACAATATGAACGTTTTATTCTATCTTTGCGTTGATAGCGACATATAGTGACATGAACTAAATGTCATGTCCAAGACTCCGAAGCAAGGAAATGATTCCGAAAAAAATAGACAAATGAGGATTGAGACGAGATTCAGCATTTTTGAACCACGAAACACCGGGTTTTCATTTTGGTTATAGGTGTAACCAACCCGCTATAAGGATATAGTAGACATAAATAATAGAAAAAGAGCTCTAGTATAAAGATTTTCATTAGTGTGTAATCTTATTGTATTATTATATACCACCGCTGATAAGCACCAGAATAAGTGATATTCACTGGACCGATAACGCCTCATCTAGCAAAGGCTTCTACAACAGGTTGAACAAAATGAGGATCCCAAATTGCATGAGTATTATGTCTTACATGTAAATGGTCTTGTATCTTTGACTCAAATTTTTTTTGCCAAACTACATGAAATAGATCTTCAAATGTCCATAAAAAATTTACTGCCAACTGGCCAAAGTGCGAAGCAAAAATGTTCTGATGATTTGCCTTGATTGTTTTGAGATGTGTCTACACTTCAAGATTTGCCCTTGATCTAATTGGAGTTTGATATGTGCCGACGTGACGTCGATACCGGGGTGTGGGATCCGAAAATTATAATATGACGTGTTACAAAAACAAGAGCAATCAAACAAACAAAAAATGAAAACACAAAAAACACAGATTTATATGATTTCCCCAAGATGAGCTACGTCCACAGGCAATAACAGTTTGTTTTTCACTGAATCAACAACTAAGGTTGTTACATAAAGTGGTTGGATTTCGGATTTAAGAATCATCCAAACCCTATAACGACAAGGAGTTTATATAACACTCCGTGGGGGGGGGGGGGGGGGGGGTGCACAAGGCATCCCTGTGGAGCGAAGGTCAGGGAAGGGTCCCACCACAAGGGTGAAATGCAAGCATACCTTACCTTGCATTTTTTTGTAAGAGCTAGCTTCCAATACTCGAACCCATGACCTCAACGTCACATAACAACACCTCAACTAGTGCGCCAAGGCTTCCCTTCTTATATAACACTAAGTACATTTACAAAATACCCAAAATGAATAAGAAAGATTGATAACCCATCACGAAACTGTGTAACAAATAATTGATATGTTCGAGTTGATTTGCATGATTCTTAGACATTACACGACATGGAAAATGTAAAATTCAACTTAAATAGTTGGATAAGGCAGTTGATGGTGATAAAAAGGGGGGAGGGCAGCCCGGTGCGCAAAGCATTCCCGCACAGTAATGGTTCAGGGAAAGGTCCCGTCACAATGGTGAAATGTAGTGTTACATAGTCACATATGGAAGCCGCCGTGATCGTAGTCATATTCACTCAAGTGGACCTCTCTCGTCATAATTTATGGAGCGTATATATGGAAACCGCCTTGCTCAATACGTTACACGATTGCATATGGAAGCCGCCGTGGTTGCGGGCACATTCACTCAAGTGGACTCCCTCGCCATAATTTATGAAGCACATATATGTAAGCCACCCTGGTCAATTTTTTTTGTAATTAACTTGTATGAATTAATTAATTAATGAATATTAATTAATATTAAACAATTAAGTTAAGTATTTTGTATTTTCTTGCTTGGTTGTCCTCACTCATCTATATAAGGAGGAGAGGCTTATGGGTGAAAGTGTCTTGGAATATATGCAAGTATTAGGGTTGCTCCCTAAGTTCCTCTTTATCCTTCCTCTTTTTTTCGCTCATCACCGCTGACGCCCCTCTCCTTGCCGGATTCCTCCCGAGAAATCATCTAAATCGTAACAATGGTCCGACCTACCGGCCCCGTCCACTCGTTTGACGTCGCCGGGGATTGTGTCTCGATGGACACCCTCCTCGACCTCATCGCCCTCTCCGTCTACGCGCGCCTCAATTGGCAAACATATGAACTTGCCAGCCTCCTCGCCTCGCTGCGCTCTCTAGACGCCAAAATCGATCGGCTCCTCGCTTTAGAAGGATAGGCGGCCGCGTTTCCCCCTCAGGATCCGCTGCTCTCTTCGTGCCCGGTCACTGGTTCCACCGACAACCGGGACGTACGAGCTCTAGGTGTCGCCACAACCACAGCCATGAGGTCCTCTACCCTTTTTGTTGATGGGCATGGACGATCCCCCCATTTGCATCCACCTCCAACAAACCTCCTGCGCCTTTTGCGGCCAGCCCAGATGAACTTCCAGAGCTTGTCGCCGGTCTTCATTCCCATACAACCCATCGACTGCCACTAAAGCACCCGACGAACAGGATCTACCGTCGATGGCCGTGAAAAGGCTTTTCAAGCCCTCGGCGGAACAGCCTCCTCCGCCGGATTTGCCATCCCGCCTATCTCTCTCCAGTTGGACGACAACCTCCAAGGACTCGCACGTCGGAGTCCTCCACTTCTTTTCGTCACGCCTGCAACTTTCCCAGTCATGCAGTGCTTCGATGCTTCTCGCAAGCCCTTCCGCAGTACTGTCCCAGACCTCGTCGTTGACACCCCAACGCCTATTTCCTTTGACTTTTCTCCCCGACCAACACCCCCCTTCATTCGCCTTGAGCCACAAAACGTCCTTTCCCATGTTCTTTTTCATCTCGAGCCACCTCCACACCCTGGCGCATTTGTTGTTTCTTGTAGGGAAGCGTTGTACACTTTTCAGATTACTTTTGATTTTCAAACCTGTCATGTACCCTCCCTTCCTCTTTTTCATACACCCAACTATCTCTTCCTACTAGTTGCCAAAATTTTTTTCTCCATTTTGTCTATTGTCCCATCATCTTCATTGACTTTCCCCCACACTAGCAAACCATGTAACATCCGAAAATTTGACGCGAAAAATTATTTATTTGTAGGGTCAAGTCGTGACGGATTTTGATCCAGACAGCGCGCCGTCAAGGTATACTGTTACTTCTCATTATTGGTAGCGACCAATAGTTCGTTAAGTGCGTTAATAATAAGTGCGTGACGCATTTTATTTTAGTGACGCGCGTGGTGAAAATGAGTTAATTTTCAAGAGAATTAGTGTAGGGGTGCCAATAGCATTTTCTCCCCCTCTCTCTCATGCGGTTAATACATAAAACCGCAAGCCAGTAAATAAATCCCGCACGAATCTATTACTCACGGGAGAAAACAACAACCCGATTTCCCTCCTTCCGCTCCGTCTCCCGCACGCAAGGTCACCGGACGAAGTCGACGCCTCCCGCGAGGCTTTCCGCCCGCCGATCCTCCTCCGGAACTCCTCTCCGACCACTCCTCCTTCCTCTACGAGCACCGGTGGACATTCCTTTTCCTTCCTTAGCCGTGGAAGTGTCGGATTCAACCCTAACCGGTGGAACTTGGAATTGTTTCGTTTCCGGTGAGTTTATTTCTTTCTTTTCTCCATTTCTTCGGGGAAATCTTTCGATTTCAGAGTTAGGCTAACCTAGGTTTTCTTCCTCTTGCCCTATTAGGTTTTGGAGCACGGATTCCACCGCGAAATTGGAGTTGGGCGCTTTGGAAGCATCGATTCCTCCCACGTAAAAGTAATACGCTATGTTAGCCGTTAATTTTGGACTACCCTAGCATTTTGGAATTTTTTTTCCAACGTTAACACTAAGGGGAAAATGCGATGTTTAGGTGTTGCTTGGTTTGCAGGATTTTTGGTGGGCTCGAGTCAGGCCTTCGATAGGCCGCAGTAGTCAAATTTTTCGTCGGAAGAGAAAATGTCGCCGCGCAGAGTGTACGAGCGCCGCAGCACCACTGTAAGGAAACTTAATTTCTGTTAGTTAGACATAACAAATAATATACTTTATATACGCATGTGTAGGGTTTTGTACAAATATCATAACCATGCATAGAAAGTTGTGGTGATAAGAAAACGGTCGCGAAAAATGTGTAGGATGACACTCTTCTCCAAGACCCAAGTAGTCAGATCAGGATTGGTAATGTTAGGTACGAAACCTATACCTGTGTACGAAAGTTTGGAATTTGTCCAACGAAAGGCGTGAATGTCCCTTCTAGTCGACCGTAAGAAAGTTAAGGGTCGCTCAGTAGTACACCAAAAGAGATGTCCCAAGCAGAGTAGCATTTGACCAAAAGGCCAGTAAACACATTTCAGTCTTTTTGTGCTTAGTAGAGGCGCATTACCTTTCTCATAGGGCATATGGTATCCTATGAGTAGCAGTGTCTTGGGAGTTGACTCCCCTTGAGACAGTTAGTAGATTCGAGACCGTGTCCGCGTGACACTAGAACAATTGAGTTCGTCAGATGGTCTCGGGTCGTCAGTTTCAGATTTTGCGCGTTAGGAGCTACTCTGCATAGAGCCTTCCTAGTAGAGGTGCAAGTTAGAGGTCACCTAGAACTCAAGTATAGACCTGACGTGAGACAGTATACCAGTAGTGAACGCCGGGACTTGGGTTAGTGAACTGAAAGTCACGAACTTAGAATATGAGATGTTTGGACCAGGTAGTGTTCTGAAGGCATGCATAACATACAACATAAATAATTTTTAATGCACAAAATCTTTTTTTTAAAGGCATGCATTCATCATATGAGAAAAGTTTTAGTGTCACTAGGAGGAATTATTTTTCTTTACTCTGACCCCTCGTGAGCAATGTTTTTACAGGTGACCCAGGTGAGAAACTACGTCTAGGATGAGCGTTATGGTGGTATCAGTTTGTAGTACTTTTCCCATTCAGTTTACTTTTTTTAGCATGTACTTGTAGATGTGGGCAATGTACCTGGTTAATATTTTATATAACCTGTATCAGACTATTATTGTTACCAGAATTTCAGTTATTACAATTTCATTCTTGTTTAGTGGCTCTGTGAATCCAGATATCAGGTATGTGGTTACCCTTAGTTTATTTTTTTTACTTCCGCTGTAAGTATTAAATCTGTTTAGTATGAACTTTTATTACCTGCTGCTACTAGTTTTAATATTGTTTCCTAGTTTTCTTTATATCGCTGACCCGGCCGGACGACTGATTTCTGTAATACTGGGAAGGGGTGTTACAAACCATGCCTCATCTTCTCTTTTATTTTATTTTTCCATTTACCACGTATCTTATATTCACCTCTAAACTTTTAATTATCATGAGAGCTATTTTCCTATCTGCACGCATCCCAATTTCCCAAATTATCATATTCTGCTTTTTATTACTCCTCCACATCACTCATCTCCTCTCCAATGTTTCACCACTATTATTAAAGCTCTCGCTATCTATTGGAGGCTTGATCTTGAGGGCAAGGTCGATTTTCAAGTGCGGTGGTATGTTACATAATTGCATATGGAAGCCGTCGTGGTCGCAGACACATTCACTCAAGTGGACCCCCCTCGCCATAATTTATGGAGCGCATATATGGAAGCCGCCTTGATCAATTTTTTTGTAATTAACTTGTATGAATTAATTAATTAATATTAATTAATATTAATCAATTAAGTTAAGTATTTTATATTTCCTTGCTTGATTGTCCTCCGTCATCTATATAAGGGTGAGAGGCTTATGGATGAAAGTATTTTGGAATGTATGCAAGTATTAGGGTTGCTCCCTAAGTTCCTCTTTATCCTTCCTTTTTCTTCTCGCTCATCACCGCCGGCTCCCCTCTCCTCGCCGGATTCCTCCCAGAAAATCATCTAAGGCTCCGTTTGGGGGGACTTATTTTCAGCGGTCAAGCGGTTACGACCGCATGTACCGGACCTTAATTAAGGTCCGGTACATGTGGTCGTAACCGCTTGACCGCTGAAAATAAGTCCCCCCAAACGAAGCCTAAATCATAACATGTAGGCAAACCTTACCCTGCATTTTTGCAAGAGGCATGGTTGATGGTGATGAAAGAAAATTTAAGAAACAGTAGATTGAAAGGGTGAAGACAAATGAATCCTAAAAGCTTAAACACTTCCAAGATAAAATAGAAAACCAAGTCTACATTAGCAATTCCAGCATTTCTTTTCGGCCTTCATGTTTGGTGTAAAAAATTGTGAAGAAAAGCAACGGTTTGTTCATTTGGACATAATTGAAGACCTAGAATTAAAATTGAAGGTCATTTTCAATTGAATTTAATCTTCAATTTCAACTATGAAGTCTCAATTCTGTCCAGCCGAATGGAGCATCATTTAGGAAACATTGTTTTTGATCTTCAAAACTCGGGAAAAGAAAAGTAATAAAGGTTATATACTCGAGTAATATTTCCCATTTGACTATGGGTCTGTTTGGAACGGTGGTGACGGTCGTGAACACAATGGTTAAAAACTCGTCATCCGTTTGGCGCGGCATTTTTGCTTTTGTGAGTTTGGACAAAAACATCACCATCATGAAATGTGTTTGATATGACAACGGCTATGACCACCGCCAAGAAAAAAAAATTCGAATATAAAAATGGATAAAGCATTTTAGGTGACGTCGGGCATTCACAAACTACGGTTCATAACCACCTCATTCACAACTGCCATCACCATGCCAAACGGACCCTCTGAGTTCTCAGCAAGGAAAATTTCTTAGTACAAAGTTGTTCCTTTATGTGTTCTCATTTGACTATAATGTTATCCTTCTTTAATACAGACATCTTCTTCTCTACAATCTCTCTTGAAAGATCAAAATCTTCACCGAATTACTCTGCTGATCCTCTTCCCTGTTTTTCTCCAATACTAAACAAATCTCAGATTGCTGTCAAAAGGCTGAAAGTTTGGAGCAATAAAGCAGAATTGGAGTTCTCCGCGGAGGTGGAGATTCTGGGAAGAGTGAGGCACAAAAACCTTCTAAGCTTGCGCGGCTACTGCGCCGAAGGACACGAGCGTCTCATCGTCTACGACTACATGCCAAATCTAAGCTTAATGTCGCACCTCCACGGAGAACACGCCGCCGACCGCCTTCTGGACTGGAACAGACGCATGAACATCGCCATTGGCTCCGCCGAGGGCATCGCGTAAGCTTTAATTTCCTCCACTGTTCAATCCATATCCCCCCCCCCCCCCTCATTCAAATTTCAAATTTCCCGCCAAATTTACTATGCCGTTATTGACTTCCCCAGCTACCTTCATCACCATGCAACCCCCCACATTATCCACAGAGACATCAAGGCCAGCAACGTTCTGCTGGATTCAGATTTCCAGGCTAGAGTTTCCGATTTCGGATTCGCAAAGCTCATCCCGGAAGGCGCCACCCATGTCACCACCCGCGTGAAAGGAACTCTCGGCTATCTCGCCCCCGAATACGCGCTGTTCGGGAAAGCGTCGGAGAGCTGCGACGTGTACAGCCTCGGAGTTCTGCTGCTCGAGCTCGCCTGCGGGAGGAAGCCGTTGGAGAAGCTGAGCCCGACTGTGCGGAGATCCATCTCGGAGTGGGCGCTTCCGCTGGCGCGCGAGAGGAGGTTTGATGAAATGGCGGATCCGAGGCTCGACGGTAAATTCGTGTACGTTGAGCTCAAGAGGATGGTGCTGGTTGCGCTGGTCTGCGCCCGCAGCACGCCGGAGAAGAGGCCGACAATGCTTGAGGTGGTAGAGTGGCTGAAAGGGGATGCCACCGAGAAACTCGCCGCTCTGGAGAACGATGCTTTCTTCAGGTCGGATAGATTTGATAACAGCAGCCGGTTTATCGTCCCCGACAACTGCTCCGAATGTGTAACCGAGGAGAAAGAGTAGCAGCAGCGTGAAATGTTCCTTGCATTTTTTTGGTATGTTTGGTCGTCAAATAGGCTCGCACAAGATCATTAAATTTTCTTCAAAAATGATCACAAAATTATATTTTTAAAATGTCTAATAGTGTGTGTGTATGCACTAATGCGATACACACACCCAGCACAGTTGGTTTATAAATAAATGTGCTTAAAAGCTCAAGTTTAAACTTTCAAATATAATTTTGTGATCATTTTTCACTGAAAATTATTGTTCAAATTAAAGTAAAACTTATTCACACGATTATATAGTTATATAATATTTCTCATTTTAATGATTGTGGCTTCATTTGTTTCGGCGGTGGCGGGTCGATCCAGCGGGTGGAAACATAGTGTTCGAAACGGAGGGGGGAGGTGGCTGCTCCAAACGGAGCTTTTTGGGGCGTTTCTCAAGGCTGGCGGGTGGAAACAGAGCAAATGCCGCCGGAGATTCATTTGTTTACGCTTCTTCCGGCGGCTTTTGCCCAAAATGGAGCAGCGAAACGCCCAAACAAATAGAGCTTGTATGTGAGCGTGTTTGATGAACATAGGTTAAAAATGCGGGGACTGATGTCTTAGGTGGGCGCCCCTACTAATCTCTCAATGCTTAAAGGGAGTGGAAATTTACACTATTTGTGAATCAAGAGTTTGGTGAAGTTTAGCCATGTGGCTAAATGAGAAATTATCAAGGCTTAGTGGTGGTGGTGGTCGTAAAAGCATGAGTTATACCGTCATTGATTACCTAACAAACATCTAAACATAAAAGTGGGTGACGTTCCTTAAGTGTGCGTTAATGAATGACATTTTAACTCTCATGTTTATGATTGCCATCATCAAGCCAAACGGAGGAGCGTAAGCAGGCCTCGAAGCGGTTTGGTTCGATTCCGTTTTAGGTAAAATCAAAATCGAACCAAAACTGATTAGTACGGTTTTTTACCACCAGTTCCGTTTTTGGGCAAACTTAAATCAAAGCATTCAAAAAATATTAGTTTTGTTAATGTTTTCTTGGTTGGTCGGCTACTAGTGTCGAAGTTCAATTAGCAATAAAATATATCATTCAAAAAAATTCATCAACATTTAATGCAAAATTCACGGAACATATATAATAACATTTACATTAACTAGTGTAATTAAGATAATAAGTTCAGATATTCGTTCTAAATGAAAACAATAAGTAAAACATATTTAATTTTCATTCATTTGTATTTCATACTCAACTCCATCCGCTATATTAGTGTTAGTTATTGTCACATAGAACGGAGAAGTTGGATGTCTTGATCCAAACGAAATTATAATATATAAAATCTGCTAATCGTTTTTATTCTCTAATAGTTTGGTTCGGTTTTTTCGGTTTACCCAACAAACTGAACCGAAATGATGTCAGTTTCCAGCCCCCTCTAAACTGAAGGTGACATTCGCGGAAACATACAGTTTCTGGAGAACACGATCATAACACATATAGTCTTTTTTGTGTCTGACAATAGCCCAGGAAAATGCACTTTATAGAACGAGAAGAGAGTTTGTCACGACCAGAAGACGAGTGGACAAACGAGGTGCATCCAAAGACACGAGGAGGTAAAGAAAATGAATTCGTATCAGGATACAAAACAGAGAATGAGGTTTGGCCGTTGAGAACCGAAGACGGAACTAGGTTGATGAGAAAACAAGAAAAAAGAAAAACATGACCTCAATAAGATCGAGGAACGTGCATATGAGTGAGAAGACTATAAGGCATATCCAGGAAATGTCGGTTCTTGCGTTCAGCAACATCATTCTATTGAAAGGTGTAAGGACAACTAGTTTGATGTATAATATCATGATGCATATAAAATAATGTAAACGGATGACTAAGATACTCATTAGCATTATCAGTGTGAAGCATCTTTATAGAAACATCAAATTATGTACGGATCTCATTATAGAACACAATAAAAATGAAAAAAAGTTCAGAACATTCTTGTATGTCATGCAATCGGACCGAGTACTGCGGTAACGCAACCGAATTAAATCGAGCGAAGACAATCGCGCAAAATAAAATAATAGAGCGAGATTCCAAGCACACAGACGACAAACAGAAATTTACGTGGTTCGGAGAGAAGCTCCTACATCCACGGGGAGAGCGCGCCGGAAGAGATCCACTAATAAATCGAGAGTTACAGATTACAGTGATACACAAAATATATATCAAAATTCACAACCAGAAACTGCCGGATCTGCAAGGCTGAAATGCTGTCTTCGGAGCTATCGCCGGCGATGGCGCTGTCGCCGGGTGACAGCGCTCTGTCTCCTTCCTGGTTCTGCCGCCGCCGCATCTGCACTCCTGAGGCTGATTCCAACTGGATCAGCCGCCTGCTATCGCTGCTGCCGTCTCAGAACCACCGCTGGTAGCCGGCTGGCGAGAATAAATCCCGGCCTGATGTCGCTCCTCCTGGACCCGACTGGATGTCGCCGCCGCTGGGAAGCCCGAAACTGCCGCCACCGAACCTGAAGACTGTCGGAATGAGGACTCCACCAGCAACCCAAGAATAAACTCCTTCTGAATTGGATCTCACGATTTTCTCCTCTCAAAGTGTGTATTCGGTTAGGGCTGGATCCCCAATTAAATAACAACAAAATCACCGTCAAATTAGGACATAATTCCTAATTTGGGAATGGAAATAACCGGCCACCAAGAATTTCCAAATGATTAGGATTGCCCAAAAGGATCTGCCCAGATTAGGAATGAGGAGCCCCAAAATAAATTCTCCTCTAAATGATATTCATATATTGAGATAATCCTAAGCTAGGAATGAATAACTCCCACGGATCGGTGACATGGCGCGATCCTAACGATCCGGGCGCGATGAGGTGTCATAATCTAACAATCTCCACCTTGACGCCTCACGCGACAAACTCCACCTGAAACTTGGATCTCCTCACTCCGGCGAACTACCCCCTCTCCCTGGGGTCATCACGATCAACATGCACTAATATGAGCCAAGTCAAGGCAATGCTTGAACTTGACTCCTGTCACTGATTTGGTCAGCATGTCCGCAATGTTGTCTTCCGTGGGCACCTTCAGCAGCTGAATGTCTACGCCAGCGACGAACTCCCTCAATTTGTGGTAGCACACATCAATGTGTTTTGTCCTAGCGTGATAGACCGGGTCTTTGGCCAGACAAATCGCACTCTGACTATCACAGTGCAGCTTCACCGCCTCCTGAGAAATCCTAAGTTCTTTGGCGAGACCTTTGAGCCAGATGGCTTCCTTTGCAGCTTCTACTGCAGCAATATATTCTGTCTCCATCGTAGATAGAATCACGATGTCCTAGAGAGTGGCTTTCTAACTGATGGGACCTCCACCTAGAAGGAAGATGTACCCAGAATTAGATCTTCTTCTATCAAGATCGCCAGCGTAGTCGGAGTCAACGTAGCCCTTTAGTGTACGAACATCCTGGCTCTTCTGAAATACTAATCTGACGTTTGGGGTTCCTCCCAAGTACCTTAGAATCCACTTGACGGCTTCTCAATGCTGTCGCCCCGGATTCCCCATATACCTGCTGACAATGCTCACTGTTGAAGCCAAATATGACCTCAACGGGAGTTCGAAGAAAAGGGGGTGCAGCCAAAACCTACTTCTCTCAAGCCTCAACCCTCAACTGGATTCAAAGAACCTAAGACTGACCCAAAGCCTCAGCAGGGAGGTCCCACCTCACACCCGGAAGATCTCTAAGAGCTTCCCCTCCAAAGCCAAAGATGGGCTAGGAGCTCCTCAGAAAGCACTGGAATTTGAGAGATAATGACAGCTTGTCTTCTAAGGAGTCCTTATGGGTCTATTTATAGCACCTTGCTGACCTGAAATTACCGAAAAGCCCCTAGTTGGTCTGCCAATAGCCGAATCCCGCTGTTTTCCTGAGGGCACAGGGGTAAATTTACCTGAGGGCAATCTGGTCATTTAAACCTAGGCCTTGGGCCCCAATCGGCGAGAGCTCTGAACCGAGGGCCTTTTACCTAGAGACGGCGCGAACGGTCTCGCTTGCTTACAGGCGAGAGCCCCTTTGAGATTGGAACTTGGCGCTAGCGTAAGCACTCCCGCGCTAGCTGCGCTCGACGATCTCGGCCTGTTGATCTCCATTCGACGACTTGACGCGAACGTTCCCGCCAGCTTGGGCGAGACCTCCTTTCGGGCGGGAACACCTTTGGCTAGCTCAACTGTGACCATTGCGCCTCCTGGTCTGACTCAGCGAATATGGGGTTGTACACTATCCCCGCTCTTTTTGAGCTAGCTTTGCGCTCGAAAAGACACGTCCAACCCAGAAATATTCGCTGAGCACGTGTCACCATCAGAGAATCTTTTGGAAGGCCGTACCGTGTCTATAAATACGTGTGTCGATAGACGATCATAACACCTTCCTCGAGTCGTCATTCTTCGCCTGAGCTCTCGCTTCCTCTCGCGATGCCTTCCAAGCGCGCCGACAAACCGCTTCCGTAGGATCTGCAAGACCGCATCAACGCGGCACAGGCGCGAGCCAAGGCTAACAGCGCCCTGGTTGCCCCATGGCTAGCGAGACGGTCGTCGGCCGCTGAGCCTTCCCTGCCCAAGAAGAAAAAGAAGAGTGCGAAGGTGGTTCAGCGGGACCTGCCCCACGAAAACAGGAGCCCACCCACCCCAACCCCAAGTCGTGCGGATGATCCCTCGCCGTGGAAGGTATGTTTGATTTGCTAATTATTGAAAATGCCAGTCGCTCAGTAGTTGACGCGATATTTCTCGCAGGAAACAGTTCCCGACGTTGCCACGTCCCCGCGCGAATCCTTGGATCCATCTTCTCGCCACCCCGAGGATCAATCACGGGTTTCGGAGGTGGCTCCTCCACCTGACCCGAACACTGCAGGTAACTGTTCCCCTCTCGCCCTTAACTCAAAACTTTGAATGCTGAACTGTCTTCTCGCAGCGCCAGTTTTCGCACCGCCAGGTCTCGCCACCCGGGAGAGCGGAGCGAGGGCTGCGAATCAGCCTGCCCCTGCGGTTTATTCCTCCCTACCGGCGGGAGGAAAGACTGCCGAATCTTCCGCGCCTCTGTTAGATGCCAGCCATCCTGCGGGAGAGGAGACTCCCTCCCCCGCTCCCGACCAAGCCGGGATTACCATTCACAAAATTTACCCCCCCCCCCCCCCCCGGGAAAGGAAAGCCGATCCACCCACTCTTTGGAGCTGAGGGGGGGGGGGGGGGGGGCTGGGCCTTCTCGCCTGCCGTCGACCGGGGGGCCTCGTCATGCTGCAGGTATGTGGAAATTTTATCACAGCAATCCTCTAGCTCTCGCTATAACAGGAATTCTTTTGCCAGGGGACATGAGCTCGCGGCTGGGAGCTGAGGTAGAGGAAGAAGAAGAAGAAGAAGAAGAAGAAGAAAGAGAGGGGGAGGACGGCGAGAGTTCCCCTTTCCCTTCATCTGACGAGATGGAGGAGATCCTGACCGGTGCCGGGAGCGCTAAAAGACGGGGGAAGAAGGTTGTCGCCGTCCTATCGAAGCTCATCCGGCGAGAACGGGTCCGCGACCTCGCGGCGAAAGAGTTTCGCCAATCAGTGGAAAAGAGGCTAGAGACTCTGGAGCGGGACTATCTTATCAGCGAGATGGACCGGCCGGGGGGGGGGGGGGGGGTCTACCGCCGGATCCTCACCCGAAAGGTGCATCGAGCGGATCCGGGATCTGTCTCGCCTGGTCAACCTAGGATGCACTGTTCTGTCGTCCTACTTCAACCCGCAGGCGCCACCCCGGACCAAGCTGCGGGAGCAAGGGAAATGGCGGTGGGAGCAAGGGAAATGGCGGTGGGAGCCTTATTGAATCGCGAGACCTCCCCTTCTCTTCCACAGGCCTTCCCCTTCTCAGATGTACCCTTGTTTATTAATAACTCTGTTATTATTGCTTACTATTTATCCAGTTCTCGCTCAGCGAGAGTAATAATTCTGCTCTTATCATTAATATTATTATTGTGTACATGTTATTATCCTGGGCTTTCGGTTGGCGAGGGCCCCCTTGCTTCCGCTTATCTTGCCTGTCGCATGTCATTTCACAACGCTTGCGCTAATCATTCGGTCAATCAGTCACTATCGAACTTGGGCGGGAAAACGAAGCGCCGCTGACCTGGGACGTGCCGACTGTGCCCCCGCCGCCTTTTTGAAAACGGTCATCATGATCATGGTTTTCTATAAATAGGGAAGCTCACCTACCACATACATTTCTCCGATCCCAATCTCTCTCCTCTTCTGTTGCTTTCGCGGTCTCTCCAAAGCTCTCGCTTGTCTCCGCCTTCTCCTTCCGTTCTCGTACGGTTCTTGCTCTCGCCTTCTTCTTGAAGCTCTCGCTGTCAAACTCTTCATTACGATGCCGGGCGGAGGTGAGGGACGATCCAACTGTGCAGAAGCTTTTCAGAAGCACCTTTTTCCATCCTGCACCCTCACTGTGGACGAGTTCAACCTAATCAAGACTCAATACGTTCCCGCCAGCTTCACCGCGCGGAACCCAGGCAACCATGATAAGGTAAACACCGCGGGGGAGGGGGAGCTCGCCATCCCCATCGAGCACTTCGAGGTGGGCTTCCGCCTCCCGCTGTGGCCCGAGATGCGCCAGACCCTCCGGTATTACGGGGTGGTTCCCGCGTAGCTGAATCCAAATTCGGTTACAATTCTCGTGGCTTTTATATGCTACATGCGATCCGAGAGGATCGAGTTCAGCCTGCCAATTTTCCGCAAGCTGTTCACTTTCCGCGCCAAAGGAGGGGTGGTCTTCTTCTCTGGACAACTGCTCAAGACGATCGGTCTCGCCAACAAGTACCATCACTGGGGCGAGAGGTTCATCTTTGTTTCCGGCGACTTCGGGAACATGCCTCTCGCTCCTATCCAATACGAGGATGCCGCCTACAAGCCCCCCTCCTTGGGCTCGCGCGAGAGCGCCCTCCTTGAGTTCTTTGGAACCAAGGACTTCGACGTCCTCTACCTTCAACGAGACGTTGATTCACTCCTCCCCGTGCTCCCCGGCGAAGGTAAGGTCTCGCCTTTATCTTGCTAATCCATGTCCTTTTCAAGGTTTGAACTTAATATTGCCACTTTCGCAGGAGAGCGCGAGATCCCCTTACGCCAACCCTTTGACGAGGCTCGCCGCTGGCGGGAGCCAACCTCCAAAAGACCAGCTGGCTCTCGCAAAGGCCGCTGCACAAGCTTGTCGGAAAGAGCCGGCCCCACCTCCCTCAATTGGTGCCGGGAAGCGAAAGCCCGACGCCCCTGCGCCTCAACCAATCAAGAGACCCAAGACCACTGATACGAGAAGGGCAAGGCCGTTATGGTGCAGCCCTCCCAACCTCTCCCCGCAGGCCGCTCCTTTGAGGAGATCTTGCAGGATGTCAGCGAGATCGCAGCCACTAGGGGCGGCGCTGAGGCCCCTGCCGAGAACCCTCCGGCCCCTGGTGTTGCGGGGGGGCGAGGGTGCCGCCGCCGGGACCTCCGACCAACCTCTGTCTGGAGAGGTGCTGCGGGGCCACCGCAATTTTGGTCTCGGCATGAGGTGCCTGGACGTGGAGAACAAGCCGCTGCTACAGTGGGATCCCGACGCCAACAAGGTCTCGATCTCGTCCCTCTTGCCTAGCTGGGCAGAGCGAGACGAGGTTACCAGCGAGGCTTTCTGATGTAGAAAATACCTCCGGAGGAGGGAGCGGTGGAGCCTTCCGGCCGGAATCGCGCCACACGGGCGGAGGAATCGTTGAGCGGCGGGATCCTTCCGGATCGGCAGTTCTCGCACGGAGAAGAGGGAGGCGGCTAGGGCAAACTGCTTCTCAATATAATACCAAAACTGAAATGAAAATACACTCTCCTCCCTCTTATACTATGGGGGGGGGGGGAGAAAATAACTATTAGCACACACCTGCTAATAGCACACAAAATAGTTTTACAAAAACAAATACAACAAAAGGGCATAAAATAAATAGCGTCGCCTCTTTATTTAGACGGTTCGCGGCATCCAAAGCGGGTCGAACTTCTCAAGCCATGCAATCCCCGGTTCGGCGTGGGCTTCGTCGCTGACGGTGCGGGTCGCACCGTATTCCGCATCATTCTCCGCCACGTGAGAAGCACTCGACCACGAGTGGTCGGCATAAAGAGGCACGTCCGGGTAGAACGGAGATAAGTCGCTCACGTTAAAGGTATTGGAGATGTTAAACTCTGGTGGTAGATCGACCACGTAAGCATTGTCGTTGATCTTGCGGATGATGGGGAAGGGGCCGAACTTCTTCGGCATGAGCTTGTGGTGGGGGCCGGCAGGAAGCCGCTCTTTCCGGAGAAAGACCATAACCAAGTCGCCGACTTGAAAAATCTGCTCGCGGCGGTGCTTGTCGGCCAAAGCTTTATACTTGGCGTTGGATTCGAGAAACTTGAGGCGGGTCTCGGTCTGGACGTCGCGGGCCTCTTTCGCTAGCTGCGTGGCTGAAGGGGGGGCGGCGGGTAAGCGGGCCAAATCAAGCGCATGTCGGGGCGCCTTGGTGTAGACGATGGAGAACGGGGTGCGACCGGTTGAGCGGTGGACCGCATTGTTGTAAGCGAACTCAGCTTGGGCGAGAGCGAAATCCCACTGCTTCGGCCGGTCTTGGCAAATACAACGCACTAGATTTCCCAAAGTCTTGTTTACCACCTCGGTTTGCCCATCCGTTTGGGGGTGAGCGGAGCTACTAAATTGGAGAGGTGTCAAACATTTTCCACAGCATGGTCCAAAAATGGCCTAGAAATTTCGGATCGCGGTCGGAGGTGATGGTGGTTGGAACGCCATGCAAACGGACCACCTCGCGGAAGAATAACCGCGCAATATGGGAAGCATCAGATGTTTTGCGGCAAGGAAGAAAATGTGCCATCTTGGAGAAACGGTCCAAGATGGCACATGGAAAGGCCATCTTGGAGGAACACTGAATCAACTCCGCGCTGAGTTCGCGGAAGGCCCAAAACGAAATCCATGGAAAGGTCCTCCCACACGCCAGAGGGGACCGGGAGAGATGAGTAAAGACCGGTGTTGTGCGCTTGGCCCTTGAATTGTTGGCACACATAGCACTTCCGAACGAAATTCCCCACGTCCTTGGCTAACTGCGGCAAGAAATACCTCTCGTGGAGACTAGCAAGTGTCTTGTCGCGGCCCAAGTGACCACTCAACCCGCCACCATGTAGATCACGAATCAGCTTCTCCCGTAATGAAGAGCGGGGGATGCACAGGCGGTTGTCTTTGAGTAAAAACCCCTCGAGTATCAATAACCCGTCGTGTGAACCGCCCCTCGAGCAGGCGCTCCAAGTGTCTTTAAAATCCGGGTCGTCGGCATATGACTCGGCGAGAATATCAAAACCAATGATCTCGTGTTGTAGTGTGGTCAATAAACAGCTCTGCCGGCTGAGGGCGTCCACAACGACATTGGAGGAACCCGGCTTGTGATGAATAATGTACGGGAAACGCTGTAGGTAAGTGGTCCAACGGAGATGCATACCATCCATGCGTTTCTGGCTGTGGATAAACTTGAGGGCTTGATGATCCGTATATAAGATGAATTCCTTGTGTAGTAGATAATGCTCCCAATGTTTGAGGGCCCGGACAACGGCATAGAACTCTTGATCATAAGCGGACCACTTCCGCCTAGCATCGCTTAACTTCTCGCTTAAAAATGCAACCGGCCGCTTGTCTTGGGAGAGGACCGCCCCAATGCACCCTCACTGTGGACGAGTTCAACCTAATCAAGACTCAATACGTTCCCGCCAGCTTCACCGCGCGGAACCCAGACAACCATGATAAGGTAAACACCGCGGGGGAGGGGGAGCTCGCCATCCCCATCGAGCACTTCGAGGTGGGCTTCCGCCTCCCGCTGTGGCCCGAGATGCGTCAGGCCCTCCGGTATTACGGGGTGGTTCCCGCGCAGCTGAATCCAAATTCGGTTGCAATTCTCGTGGCTTTTATATGCTACATGCGATCCGAGAGGATCGAGTTCAGCCTGCCAATTTTCCGCAAGCTGTTCACTTTCCGCGCCAAAGGAGGGGTGGTCTTCTTCTCTGGACAACTGCTCAAGACGATCGGTCTCGCCAACAAGCACCATCACTGGGGCGAGAGGTTCATCTTTGTTTCTGGCGACTTCGGGAACATGCCTCTCGCTCCTATCCAATACGAGGATGCCGCCTACAAGCCCCCCTCCTTGGTCTCACGCGAGAGCGCCCTCCTTGAGTTCTTTGGAACCAAGGACTTCGACGTCCTCTACCTTCGGCGAGACGTTGATTCACTCCTCCCCGTGCTCCCCGGCGAAGGTAAGGTCTCGCCTTTATCTTGCTAATCCATGTCCTTTTCAAGGTTTGAACTTAGTATTGCCACTTTCGCAGGAGAGCGCGAGATCCCCTTACGCCAACCCTTTGACGAGGCTCGCGCTGGCGGGAGCCAACCTCCAAAAGACCAGCTGGCTCTCGCAAAGGCCGCTGCACAAGCTTGTCGGAAAGAGCCGGCCCCACCTCCCTCAATTGGTGCCGGGAAGCGAAAGCCCGACGCCCCTGCGCCTCAACCAATCAAGAGACCCAAGACCACTGATACCGAGAAGGGCAAGGCCGTTATGGTGCAGCCCTCCCAACCTCTCCCCGCAGGCCGCTCCTTTGAGGAGATCTTGCAGGATGTCAGCGAGATCGCAGCCACTAGGGGCGGCGCTGAGGCCCCTGCCGAGAACCCTCCGGCCCCTGGTGTTGCGGAGGGCGAGGGTGCCGCCGCCGGGACCTCCGACCAACCTCTGTCTGGAGAGGTGCCGCGGGGCCACCGCAATTTTGGTCTCGGCATGAGGTGCCTGGACGTGGAGAACAAGCCGCTGCTACAGTGGGATCCCGACGCCAACAAGGTCTCGATCTCGTCCCTCTTGCCTAGCTGGGCAGAGCGAGACGAGGTTACCAGCGAGGCTTTCTGATGTAGAAAATACCTCCGGAGGAGGGAGCGGTGGAGCCTTCCGGCCGGAATCGCGCCACACGGGCGGAGGAATCGTTGAGCGGCGGGATCCTTCCGGATCGGCAGTTCTCGCACGGAGAAGAGGGAGGCGGCTAGGGCAAACTGCTTCTCAATATAATACCAAAACTGAAATGAAAATACACTCTCCTCCCTCTTATACTATGGGGGGGGGGGAGAAAATAACTATTAGCACACACCTGCTAATAGCACACATAATAGTTTTACAAAAACAAATACAACAAAAGGGCATAAAATAAATAGCGCCGCCTCTTTATTTAGACGGTTCGCGACATCCAAAGCGGGTCGAACTTCTCAAGCCATGCAATCCCCGGTTCGGCGTAAGCTTCGTCGCTGACGGTGCGGGTCGCACCGTATTCCGCATCATTCTCCGCCACGTGAGAAGCACTCGACCACGAGTGGTCGGCATAAAGAGGCACGTCCGGGTAGAACGGAGATAAGTCGCTCACGTTAAAGGTCTTGGAGATGTTAAACTCCAGTGGTAGATCGACCACGTAAGCATTGTCGTTGATCTTGCGGATGATGGGGAAGGGGCCGAACTTCTTCGGCATGAGCTTGTGGTGGGGCCGGCAGGAAGCCGCTCTTTCCGGAGAAAGACCATAACCAAGTCGCCGACTTGAAAAATCTGCTCGCGGCGGTGCTTGTCGGCCAAAGCTTTATACTTGGCGTTGGATTCGAGCAACTTGAGGCGGGTCTCGGTCTGGACATCGCGGGCCTCTTCCGCTAGCTGCGTGGCTGAAGGGGGGGCGGCGGGTAAGCGGGCCAAATCAAGCGCATGCCGGGGCGCCTTGGTGTAGACGATGGAGAACGGGGTGCGACCGGTTGAGCGGTGGACCGCATTGTTGTAAGCGAACTCAGCTTGGGCGAGAGCGAAATCCCACTGCTTCGGCCGGTCTTGGCAAATACAACGCACTAGATTTCCCAAAGTCTTGTTTACCACCTCGGTTTGCCCATCCGTTTGGGGGTGAGCGGAGCTACTAAATTGGAGAGAGGTGTCAAACATTTTCCACAGCATGGTCCAAAAATGGCCTAGAAATTTCGGATCGCGGTCGGAGGTGATGGTGGTTGGAACGCCATGCAAACGGACCACCTCGCGGAAGAATAACCGCGCAATATGGGAAGCATCGGATGTTTTGCGGCAAGGAAGAAAATGTGCCATCTTGGAGAAACGGTCCAAGATGGCACATGGAAAGGCCATCTTGGAGGAACACTGAATCAACTCCGCGCTGAGTTCGCGGAAGGCCCGAAACGAAATCCATGGAAAGGTCCTCCCACACGCCAGAGGGGACCGGGAGAGGTGAGTAAAGACCGGTGTTGTGCGCTTGGCCCTTGAATTGTTGGCACACATAGCACTTCCGAACGAAATTCCCCACGTCCTTGGCTAACTGCGGCCAGAAATACCTCTCGTGGAGACTAGCAAGTGTCTTGTCGCGGCCCAAGTGACCACTCAACCCGCCACCATGTAGATCACGAATCAGCTTCTCCCGTAATGAAGAGCGGGGGATGCACATGCGGTTGTCTTTGAGTAAAAACCCCTCGAGTATCAATAACCCGTCGTGTGAACCGCCCCTCGAGCAGGCGCTCCAAGTGTCTTTAAAATCCGGGTCGTCGGCATATGACTCGGCGAGAATATCAAAACCAATGATCTCGTGTTGTAGTGTGGTCAATAAACAGCTCCGCCGGCTGAGGGCGTCCGCAACGACATTGGAGGAACCCGGCTTGTGATGAATAATGTACGGGAAACACTGTAGGTAAGTGGTCCAACGGAGATGCATACCATCCATGCGTTTCTGGCTGTGGATAAACTTGAGGGCTTGATGATCCGTATATAAGATGAATTCCTTGTGTAGTAGATAATGCTCCCAATGTTTGAGGGCCCGGACAACGGCATAGAACTCTTGATCATAAGCGGACCACTTCCGCCTAGCATCGCTTAACTTCTCGCTGAAAAATGCAACCGGCCGCTTGTCTTGGGAGAGGACCGCCCCAATGCCAACCCCGCTGGCGTCACTGTGCACCTCAAATAGCTTGTCAAAACTGGGTAGCGCCAAGACCGGTGCTGAGCTGAGCTTCTGCTTGAGCAGCTGGAAAGAGCGGTCAGCCTCGTCCCCCAAAGAAAACGCCCCTTCTTGAGGCAGTCGGTCATGGGAGCCGAGATGGTGCTGAAATCGCGAATGAACCTCCGGTAGAATGTGGCTAACCCATGAAAAGACCGCAACTCGGAGAGGGATGCGGGTGCCGGCCAATCTCGGATGGCTTGTATTTTTTCCTCGTCAACCCGTATGCCGTCCGCACCTACCACGAAACCCAGAAAGTTCAGCCGCGCCGCAAGAAAGGTGCACTTCTTGAGGTGAATAAATAGTTTGTTCTCCGCCAAAACTTCCAACACAGCACGAACATGAGATAAATGCTCCTCCCGGGTCTTGCTAAAGATGAGAATGTCGTCGAAATAGACGACCACCAACTTGCCCAAGAAAGGTCGCAGCACCTGTGTCATAAGACACATAAAAGTGCTTGGAGCATTAGACAAACCAAAAGGCATTACCTTCCACTCGAAGAGGCCGTCCGGAGTTTTAAAGGCGGTCTTCCATTCGTCGCTCGGTTTGATGCGGATTTGGTGGTACCCGCTGCGGAGGTCAATTTTGGAAAACAGTTGTGACCCGTCCAACATGTCCAACATGTCATCCAGACAGGGAATGGGGAAGGAGTACTTGATGGTGATGCGGTTAATGGCGCGACTGTCAACGCACATCCTCCAGGACCCGTCCTTCTTGGGAACCAAAAGTGCGGGAACACCGCATGGGCTAAGACTCTCGGAGATGAAGCCCTTTTGTAACAGCTCTTCCACCTTCGTACGTAAGACGCCATGCCCCTTGGGGTTCATGCGGTAGTGGGGCAAATTTGGGAGGCTAGCGCCCGGTATGAGATCGATCTGGTGTTGGATATCCCGAAGTGGTGGAGGGTGGTCTGGCAAGTCATCCGTGGTGATGGCGCGGAACTCATGAAGTAATGCTCGAATGTCTGGGGGTGCGGCATCCATCTCCCATTCGTTGGTGGCGTACAACCCGTAGGGAACGAGGGCCACCACCTCCATGGCCTCCGCAACGTCCCGCTCGAACCGTGAGGTGTCATCGTGCATCACGAGTAGGCTGCGCCCCTTGTCGGTGGACGGGTTGGCCGCGGGTTTATCGCCGACCCGGGCCACAATCTGTATCTTCTTGCCGGCCCAAGTAAATGAGTAGATATTGTCGCGGCCCTTGTACACAACGTCCGTATCATATTGCCACGGTCGCCCCAAAAGTAGATGGCTCGCGTCCATCTCCACAATGTCGCACCAAATGTCGGCTAGGTAATGCTTGCCCATAGCGACGGGTAAGTGTGACCAGTGGGTGACACGCACGGAGAGGCCCTTTTGAATCCACCCAATGGAGTGCGGGTGCGGGTGCGGCTCGGTTGGTAGATGCATGTAGGTGACCAACCGACTAGCGACAAAATTCTCACAGCTGCCATTGTCGATCAGGACATCACATATCTTCCCCTTGATGGTGCAATAGCTCCGAAAGACATTACTACGTTGGGCATGCTCATCCACCCGCGGTGCAAGAAGGAGGCGTCGGACCACGCAAGCAGCAAAATCGCCATCTTCTTCAAACCCATCGATGACCTCATCAGCCTCCCCCGAGTCATCCTCCTGATCCTCGTCCTGAGTAACAACGTGTACGGTTTGGCGCAGAAGAGGGCACCGGGAGGCAAAGTGGCCCGGTTAGTGGCACTTGAAACAGGTCCCCGGTGGTGCGCGGTCAGGTGCCCGACCCTTAGGTGCGGAAGACGTGGCCGGCACCTCGCGGCTGGTAGAATCCCGAGTATGCGACCCCGACGCATCCGACCAGGGACGGCGAGAGGCCGAGCGGGATGAAGGTGCCGCCGACGTCTCCATGAGTTCCGCCTTGAGGGCCATGTTGTAGGCCTCATCCACTGTGCGCAAAACGTGCAAGCCGATCTTCTCACGAAGGGATGGGCGTAGCCCATGTAGGAAGCGAGTAACACGTTGGCCGTCCGACTCGGTCAAGCCGTTGCGGTCCGCGAGGCGGCAAATTTCAGCCAAATATTCGGTGACGGTGCGAGAGCCTTGCGAGCAACTTTGGTAGAACTTTACATCTTTTGGAACAGGTGTTGGTCGTAGTCGGGGGGGGGGGGGTAGGAACCGATTGCGTAACATTTTCTTCATTTTGAGCCAAGTGCGGACAGGGGCTTTGCCTTGGCGTTGCCGATTGAGTTGAAGCTGATCCCACGAAACCGCCGCGCCGGATTTAAGGCGATACACGACCATCTTCACTTGGCGGTGCTCGTCGAGCTCGACCATTTCGAAGAAACGTTCGACCTCCGAGATCCAATCGAGGAAGTCTTCAATGCCCAAGTTACCAAAAAACTGTGGAATGTCCGCACGTATGCGGTAGCCGTGTTGCTGCGGTGGCGGCGGGTGGCGCCATGGAGGGGGATCAGCCCCGGCGTGGTAGTCATCCTCGAAGCTTGAATCGGACAGGGGAGTTGCTGGGCGGGGAGGTGCCGCACGGCCACGGCGGTACTGCCGGCCGAAGTAAGCGTCGACCGGAGGGGCTGCAGCGGGTGCGGGATTGCCGGGCGGAGGTGGCTGCGGGTTGCCGAGCGCTGCGGTAAGGGCGGCGAGCTATGCAGTGATGCCATTGATGGCCGCCCAAAGAGCTTGGTCGTCCCGCGGATTATCTCCCATGAGCGACCGACGAGAGAGAGAGGAGTGTAGACGGTGCAGCGGATCGCGGAGATCGATGCGGCGAGGTGAGCAGAGAGGACCGGCGCCGAGCTAAGAAGTCGGGGCACTATGATTCTACTCGCGCCGTGATGCGCGGGCTGGAGCTTGCGCACATGTGTGCTCGCCGGAGCATCACCATAGACCGCAATTTCCAGGATATGTTCAAGGCTAGGGATGATGCGGTGGCTTAGGCGGCCACTTTGGCAAAGGAGCTGGCCGAGGCCCAGCAGCTGCTATCTTCGCGCCAGGCGGAAGGGGTAAGCGAGATCTTTTACAACGCTTGCTCTCGCTACTTTAACTCTTCTCTTTTATGCTAACCTCTCGCTGTTTAGGATTCCGCCCAAGCCACGCTTCGCGAGGAGCTATCCCAAGCGCGATACGACAACGTCCTTCTGAGGGAGCAGATTGCGCGCCTGGAGGCGAATGCGCCCCCCCCCCCCCCCGCTGGACGAGAGACTGAAGAGCCGGTACTACTCGGTCTATGACGTCGACAAGCTTCTCCAGGCCAACGTGCAGGCTACAGTCAGGTTGACGCCGGAGACGCTGCGAGATGTCGACTGCTGGGATGGGAGGGGCAAAAACATCACCGCTCAACAGCTCGTTCCCTGGCTCTTCGAGCCCGTTCCAAAGCCCCCGGGCGCCCCTGATACCCCACCCTCGGATGTCCCGAAATCCCTGCCGCGGGTGGCGAGACCTCCGGGGAGAGCTCCGGCGAAAGCTCCAGCGGGAGCTCGAGCGGGAGCTCGAGCGGGAGCTCTGAGGGGTATAGCTTGTCTCCTTGAGGGGCCCCTTTTTCTTCTTTTGTCTTAGTGTAAAGAGCGAGACGCTCTAAACTCGTACTTGTGTAATATATATTGCAAACGTTCCATTGTAAATGTCTCGTTATTGTGAATGTGCTTGATGTAATTGCTGTGGCCGAGTGCTTCCTACGTATGCTTCCGCCGAGGCCCTTCGCCCCCCTAGGATAGTCTTCCTTAGTGACGAATCGGCGGGAACCTGCTGCAAACTGTCAGTCGGAAGCGTGGCTCACGAACCCTTAAGACGGAACCGTCCCCCTTTAGTCTGCGCAAATCCATTCAGGCCTGTCGCCTAACGATTCTGCCTGTCTGCTCGAGAATATTAATAGGAGCCTTCTCGGCGAAAGCCCCCCCTCGGCGAGACCTCTCTGACGGGGATTTCCCTGTCGAGATCTATTCCGTCCGAGACCTTTCCTACCTTTACCTCTTTCCATTTCGTGTTCCTGATGCACTTCCTGCCTTATACAAACCAAACCTATCCCCCACAGGGCGAGCCTTCGGACCTACCAGCTAGATGAGAGCCTGTGCAGCGGGTCTACCCAGGGCCGAGGCGAGCTCGGGGTGTCGATGAAGTTTCCGCAAACCAGACCTAACCTATTCTAACCTATCTCCCACAAACCAAACCTATCCCCCACAGGCGAGCCTACGGACCTGCCAGCTAGATGAGAGACTGCGCAGCGGGTCTACCTGGGGCCGAGCCGAGCTCGGGGTGTCGATGAAGTTTCCGCAAACCAGACCTAACCTATCCTAACCTATCACCCACAAACCAAACCTATCCCCCACAGGCGAGCCTACGGACCTGCCAGCTAGATGAGAGCCTGCGCAGCGGGTCTACCTGGGGCCGAGCCGAGCTCGAGGTGCCGATGACGATCTCAAACCAACCAAACTATCCCCCACAGGCGAGCCTTCGGAACTGCCAGATAGATGAGAGCCTGCGCAACGGGTCTACCTGGGGCCGAGCCGAGCTCGGGGTGACGATGACGATCTCAAACCAACCAAACCTATCCCCCACAGGCGAGCCTTCGGACCTGCCAGCAAGATGAGAGCCTACGCAGCGGGTCTACCTGGGGCCGAGCCGAGCTCGGGGTGCCGATGACGATCTCAAACCAACCAAACCTATCCCCCACAGGCGAGCCTTCGGACCTGCCAGCTAGATGAGAGCCTGCGCAGCGGGTCTACCTGGGGCCGAGCCGAGCTCGGGGTGCCGATGACGATCACAAACCAACCAAACCTATCCCCCACAGGCGAGCCTTCGGACCTGCCAGCTAGATGAGAGCCTGCGCAACGGGTCTACCTAGGGCCGAGCCGAGCTCGGGGTGCCGATGACGATCCCAAACCAACCAAACCTATCCCCACAGGCGAGCCTTCGGACCTGCCAGCTAGATGAGAGCCTGCGCAGCGGGTCTACCTAGGGCCGAGCCGAGCTCGGGGTGCCGATGAAGATCCCAAACCAACCAAACCTATCCCCACAGGCGAGCCTTCGGACCTACCAGCTAGATGAGAGCCTGCGCAGCGGGTCTACCTGGGGCCGAGCCGAGCTCGGGGTGCCGATGACGATCCCAAACCAACCAAACCTATCCCCACAGGCGAGCCTTCGGACCTGCCAGCTAGATGAGAGCCTGCGCAGCGGGTCTACCTGGGGCCGAGCCGAGATCGGTGTGCCGATGACGATCTCAAACCAACCAAACCTATCCCCCACAGGCGAGCCTTCGGACCTGCCAGCTAGATGAGAGCCTGCGCAGCGGGTCTACCTGGGGCCGAGCCGAGCTCGGGTGTCGATGACGATCTCAAACCAACCAAACCTATCCCCCACAGGCGAGCCTTCGGACCTACCAGCTAGATGAGAGTCTGCGCCGCGGGTCTACCTGGGGCCGAGCCGAGCTCGGGGTGCCGATGACGATCCCAAATCAACCAAACCTATCCCCCACAGGCGAGCCTTCGGACCTGCCAGCTAGATGAGAGCCTGCGCAGCGGGTCTACCTGGGGCCGAGCCGAGCTCGGGGTGCCGATGACGATCCCAAACCAACCAAACCTATCCCCCACAGGCGAGCCTTCGGACCTGCCAGCTATATGAGAGCCTGCGCAGCGGGTCTACCTGGGGCCGAGCCGAGCTCGGGGTGCCGATGACGATCTCAAACCAACCAAACCTATCCCCCACATGCGAGCCTTCGGACCTGCCAGCTAGATGAGAGCCTGCGCAGCGGGTCTACCTGGGGCCGAGCCGAGCTCGGGGTGCCGATGACGATCTCAAACCAACCAAACCTATCCCCCACAGGCGAGCCTTCAGACCTGCCAGCTAGATGAGAGCCTGCACAGCGGGTCTACCTGGGGCCGAGCCGAGCTCGGGGTGCCGATGACGATCCCAAACCAACCAAACCTATCCCCCACAGGCGAGCCTTCGGACCTGCCAGCTAGATGAGAGCCTGCGCAGCGGGTCTACCTGGGGCCGAGCCGAGCTCGGGGTAGTACAAAACACATAATTACGTTATATTATGAAAAACTTGACAATAGTTAAGAGAAAATCAATCGATGTAGTATAATAAGTTTATTTTTGAGATACATGGTTACATCCTTCCCCCTTCATGGGTAGAAGCGTTTTAGGTCATCACCGCTCCAGGTGTGGCTTAGAGCCCTCCTCTCCACGTCCTGGAGGTAGTATCCTCCTGTTCCGAGGACTTCCTTCACTATGTATGGTCCTTCCCAGTTCGGGTGGAGCTTACCCACGGGAGCCGACCTTCCTGCCGCGTCAACCTTTCTCAGCACCAGATCCCCTTCAGTAAACTGTTTGACCCTGACATGCTTATAAAAATACTTGGCCATTCGTCGCTTGATCTCTTCTTGCCTGATAGCGGCCACGTCTCGCAGTTCTTCCACCATATCTAACGAGAGGCGTTGCCCCTCCTCATTCTCCAACCTCCAAGTCTCGTCTCCTTCGCCTGCGGCTGTGACTCGCAGGGACCATACCTCGAACTCCACTGGTAGGACGGCCTCACACCCATGAGAGAGCTTGAAGGGGGTCTCACCGGTGGCCGTGTTCGGGGTCGTTCGTAGGGCCCACAGGACCGAGGGGAGCTGCTCCACCTAATTCCCCTTTAAGTTCTCCACCTTTTTCTTCAGTAGGTTTACAATGATTTTGTTTGCCGCTTCCACCTGGCCGTTACTCCGGGGGTGGTGGACTGAGGCAAACCGGAGATCTATCCCTAGTTGGGCGCAGAAGCTGATGAACTCCTCACTAGCGAACTGGGGGCCGTTATCTGTCACTATTGCTTGGGGCAACCCATGTCTGCAAATGATCTCCCCCAGACGAAGTTCCTTATGACCTGTGAGGTGACCTTGGCCAAGGCTTTAACCTCCAGCCACTTTGAGAAATAATCGATCATGACCAAGAGGAATTTCCTCTGCCCACTAGCCGGAGGAAAGGGCCCAACTAAATCCATTCCCCAGATGGCGAACGGCCACGGTGCCGTGATACTTCGGAGCCTTTGAGCTGCCAAGAGCTGAAGGGGGGCACAGAGCTGACATTTTTGACACCTCCTTGCAAACTCCGTGACATCCTTCCTTAGGGTGGGCCAGAAGTACCCCTGCCTGACCACCCTTGCCTCCAACGTCCTTCCTCCAGAGTGACTGCCGCACTCGCCCGAGTGCACCTCCCCCAAGATCTTCGGGATCTCTTCTTCGGTCACACATCTATCTAGGAGCCCTGACAACATCTTACGATGCAGGCCCCCTTCCATCATTAGGTAGTGAGCTACTTTGCGCTTGAAGCTTCTCCCGACCTTGGTCCCCTCAGGAAGTTCACCGGTGGTTAGGAAGGTCACAAAAGGATCCACCCACGAGGGTTGCCGATCTACCACCATCAACTCTCCTTCCTCGATAGCCGGTCGAAATAGCTCCGTCAAGGTCCCTCCTCCCCGAGGTCCAAACTTGGCCAATCGGTCGGCAGCTATACTTTCTTCCCTTGGAACATGTTGAATTGAGAATGACCGGAACCCTCCGATGATCGCCCTTACCTTGGAGAGGTATTTGATGAGGGTAGGCTCCCGAGCTTCAAACTCTCCCCGGATCTGCGACGCTACTACCTTTGAATCAATGAAAGCTTCCACATCCCGAATCTCCAGCTCCTTTGCCAAGCGAAGGCCGGCGATCACGACCTCATACTCTGCTTGATTGTTGGTCACGGGGAAATGTAAAATGACCGCCTGCTCTATGGTTACCCCCTGAGGGCTTGTCAATACCACCCCTGCCCCGAGGGAGTGCTTTCTCGAGGCCCCATCAACCATCAACTTTCACGCTTCTCGAGATTGCTGCTCTCCCCCCTCGACTTCAACAATGTAGTCTGCTAGGAAGTCCGCCACTGCCTGCGCCTTGATGGAGAGTCTTGAGACAAAAGAGATGTCGAACTCGC
This sequence comes from Platanthera guangdongensis, assembly GCA_039583875.1. NCBI lineage: Eukaryota > Viridiplantae > Streptophyta > Magnoliopsida > Asparagales > Orchidaceae > Platanthera > Platanthera guangdongensis. The sequence goes on from CM077151.1 coordinate 43,319,787, forward strand.
TTAGCTCAATAGACCACTTAGCAAGTCTCCCCGAGTGTTCCACTCCTTCGAAGATCTTGCGAAGAGGGTGGTCGGTCACCACCCTAATCGAATGTGCTTGAAAGTACGGCCGAAGTTTCCTTGCTGAGACGACCAAGGCGTAAGCGAGCTTTTCGAGGATAGGGTAGTGGAGCTCTGCTTTCCTCAATATCCGGCTGACATAGTAGATGGACATCTGCTTCTTTCCTTCTTGCCTCACTAGGACGGAGCTCACCGCCTCCGCTCCTACTCCGAGATACAAGGTCAGGTCATCTCCTTCTTTTGGGCTCTGAAGCAGAGGAGCCTGAGAGAGTTGTCTTTTCAGCCCTTGGAAGGCCTCTTCGCACTCGGTGGTCCATTCAAACCTTTGATTCCCTCGCAGCACCTTAAAGAATGAAGAACACTTGTCTCCCGCCCTGGAGAGGAACCTGCTCAGCCCCGCCAGTTTGCCTGTCAAGCGCTGGACCTCCTTGGCGTCGCGCGGTGATTCCAAATCCAAGATGGCCTTTACCTTGTCCGGGTTGGGCTCCACCCCTGCCGGAGTCAGAAGATGCCCGAGGAACTTCCTGCGGCTGGCCCCGAAGACACACTTCAAGGGGTTCAGCCTCATCTTGAACCTCCTTAAGATGGTGAATGTCTCTTCCAGATCCTGCAGGTGCGAATCCATGCACTTGCTTTGATCATTAGGTCGTCGACGTAGACCTCCAAATTTCTCCCCCTCTGATCCCGGAAGACCCGATCCATCATGCGTTGGTAGGTAGCCCCCGCGTTCTTCAACCCAAAGGGCATCATTTTGTAACTGAAGCATCCCTCCCTTGTGATGAAGGAAACATCCTTGATATCAGGAGGGTGCATCCGGATCTGGTGATAACCTGAAAAAGCATCTAAAAAGCTCATGACAGAAAAACCGACGGCTGAATCGACCAGCGCGTCGATCCGAGGCAGGGGGTAGCAATCCTTAGGGCATGATTTATTTAACGGAGAAAAGTCAATACACATTCTCCATTTACCACCTCCTTTTTTAACCATTACCACATTCGAGATCCAGCCCGGATACTGGATCTCCGAGATGAAGCCAGCCTCCAGAAGCTTCCTAACCTCCTCACGAATGGGCTCCTCCAGTTTAGTGGCGATGGCTCTCATCTTCTGGCGTATGGGGCGAGTGAGGGGGTCCAAGTTCAGGCGATGGTAGGCCACTTCTGCGTCGATGCCCGGCATGTCTGCCGTGCTCCAGGCGAAGATGTCGACGTTGCTTTGAATGCAAGCCCGCACTTGCTCCCGGGCCTCGGGACTCAAGCCCCCGCTGACCCGCACCCTTTGTACTCGCCCTGCGCTGGTGCAGACCTCCATCTCCACCACTTCTTCGGCCGGCTCCAGCCGCGACTGCTCCCAGCCGGCCCTTGCCTCTTCCTCCAGCTCCAGCTCTCCCCTTTCTGCCTCCTCCTCGATTCCCATCACTTCTACTAGCCCCTCCTGCTGCTGCTCGACTCCCACGCCCCTCAGGACCTCTCCCTCAACTCCTCCTGCCACTTGTTCTCCTACTTCCATCGCCCCTTCCGGGCTCTCCTGCTCCTCGTCCCTCCGGACCACCTGCACATCTCCTTGCTGCTTCTCAGTCTCCCATTCTCCGACTTCCTCTTCAGCTATCTCTCTTGCCTCCTCTAGGCCCATTTCCTCTTCCTCAACAACCTCCTCAAGTGCCGCCATCTCTATCTCCAACTCCTCTGCCTCTGTCATCCATGAAATGATGTTGACTGCTGTAACGTAGCATTGTCTTGCCACCTTCGGGTCCCCTCTTACCCTGACCTGCACCCCCCCATTGTTGAACTTGAGGCATTGATGGAACGAGGAGGGGACGCAGCGAAAGACGCTGATGAGGGGGCGCCCAAAGATGACATTATAGCTGCTTGGGGCGTCCACGATCACGAACCTGCAGTTCCGTGACACGCCCCCCAACTTCACATGCATCCCTACTCCCCCTTCCACCTCTTTCCTCTCTCCGGAGAACCCAAACAATGGTCCATCCGAGGCCAGTATCCTCTTCCCTTTTACCCTCATCTCATCGAAGGCCTTTTTGAAGACGACATTCACCGAGCTCCCGTTATCTACTAGTATCCTCGAGACCGTATAATTTTCCACCGCCGTCTGGATCACCAGGGCGTCACAGAATGGATCCTCATAGTCTGGTATGTCCGCTGACGAGAAAGTGATTTTTTCTTCTTGTGGGGGAGCCTGAGAGGTAGAGGCGACCCCCCTTCGGTACATGGTTTGCAGGCTCCCCTTGCGGGTTGCCTCAATCCCCACTCCTCCGTGAATCACCCCGATTCCTCCCCGGGTCCCTACATCTACCCGATCTTCGCACCTATCTTCCACCTCGCCCTGTTGCATCTCTACTATCCTTACCGGTGGATCATGCCTCCCTTCTCCTCTTGCTTCTCTTATCTCTAAGAACTTCGGGCAGGTGGCCGTTGCGTGGCCTTCCTCCTGGTGGAAGTCACAAAAAAGCAACGCCTCCCCGCCCCTTCTTCCCTCTCCTCTTCCTCTTCTCCCTCCTCCTCGAGCTCCTCTCCTTGCTCCTCTTCCTCTTCCCACTTCCATGACCTCTTGCGGTGGTGGGGCACGACCCCCCGGCGCCTGCCTCCACGCCGGTTGATCGAACCTCCGGGATTCCCGTAGATTATCTCTTCCCTGGTAGCCTCCTCCTTGGCCCTGGGGGCGACCCTCCTGGGGCCTCCAACCTAACCGGTTGTTCGGCTCCCGGGCCCCCCATCCCTGCTGCTGCCCAAACCTTCGGGGCTCTTCCCTTCTCCTTTCTTCCCTTTGCTCCCTTTGTTCTCTCGGCTCCTTCTGTCTTCCTGCTGCTGGTTCCTTCACGTCATCCTCCGCCAGCCTGGCCAACTTCCTGGCGAATGCTGAGTTTGCTCTCTCGAAGTCAATCTCCTTTGCCTCCATCTCCATGAGCTCCTCAAAGGAGAGGGGAGGCACTCTCTTCAATTCCATGCTAAAGAATCCCAGTCTCAGCCCCAGGGTGAAGGCTAGCATTAGTGCGTACCCTGGGACCTCCTGGACTAGGAGGATCTCTTCCTGAAACCGGTCGACATAGTGACCCAGCGTCTCATCCGGCTTCTGCCTCACCGCAAACAGGCACTCCGCTTCCTTCTTCCGCTTCTTCGAGGTTGAGAACCTCAACAGGAAACTTCTCCGCAGATCCTCAAAACAGTAGATTGATCTTGCTGACAACTGGTGGAACCAGTCCCGAGCCTTCTCCTTCAACGTGATGGCAAATAGCCGACACTTGAAGGCATCCATCATCTGCCTTATCGATACGACGTCCTCAAACCACTGTACGTGCTGTACAGGGTCATCCTTCCCCGAGTAGTAGGACATGTCAGGCTTTCGGAACCCCTCCGGTACCGGAGCTGAGATGATGAGCTCGCTAAATGGGCTCTCGCCCCCTGCCTGGCGAGAGGGTACGTCCCGCGGCCTCGGCTGACTGGTCCGATCCGCGAGACCGTGCCCGGGAAAGAGTTCTCGCACCGCCGCCTCCTTCTCGCCCAGATCCGTCAGCGCCTCCTTGCCCGGGCGCTGGCTTTGGCCTGGGAAGAGTTCCCGCGCCGCCATATCTCTCTCGCCAGCCTCCGTCGGGACCTCCTTTCCCGGGCACTGTCCTGGGGCGTTCTCGCCCAAGAGCGGGACCTCTTCTATTGGGACCTGAGGGGTGGCCCACTCGCCTCTGGCCGAGAAGGCCAAACTGATCATCTGCAGGACCTCTCGCCTGAATTCATCCAGCATCCTCTTCATCGCTTCCTCTCCCCAGGTGGGGGAGCCTCTCGAACCTGATCCTTCACCTTCACCTCCAGCCATGGGACAAGACGTGAGGGTTTCTTGTATCAGCTGCCTTCCACGCTCACCGCACCAGAACTGTTGAAGCCAAATATGACCTCAACAGGAGTTCGAAGAAAAGGGGGTGCAGCCAAAACCTACTTCTCTCAAGCCTTAACCCTCGATTGGATTCAAAGGACCTAAGACTGACCCAAAGCCTCAGCAGGGAGGTCCCACCTCACACCCGGAAGATCTCTGAGAGCTTTCCCTCCAAAGCCAAAGCTGGGCTAGGAGCTCCTCAGAAAGCACTGGAATTTGAGAGATAATGACAGCTTGCCTTCTAAGGAGTTCTTATGGGTCTATTTATAGCACCTTGCTGACCTGAAATTACCGAAAAGCCCCTAGTTGGTCTGCCAATAGCCGAATCCCGCTGTTTTCCCGAGGGCACATGGGTAAATTTACCTGAGGGCAATCTTGTCATTTAACCCTAGGCCTTGGGCCCCACTCGGCGAGAGCTCTGAACCGAGGGCCTTTTACCCAGAGACGGCGCGAACGGTCTCGCCTGCTTACAGGCGAGAGCCCCTTTGAGATTGGAACTTGGCGCTAGCGTAAGCACTCCCGCGCTGGCTGCGCTCGACGATCTCGACCTGTTGATCTCCATTCGACGACTTGACGCGAACGTTCCCGCCAGCTTGGGCGAGACCTCCTTTCAGGCGGGAACGCCTTTGGCTAGCTCAACTGTGACCATTGCGCCTCCTGGTCTGACTCAGCGAATATGAGGTTGTACACTCACAGCCTGAGCTATATTTGATCTCGTACAGATCATAGCGTACATCAAACATCCTACCGCACTAGCGTACGACACCTTGAGCATCTTTTGGCGTTCCTCCTCTGTGTCTGGACACTGCTGTGACAACAGTCTAGACTTTTGCCCGAGAGGGGTGGTGACAGGTTTAGACTCCACCATGTTGAATTTCTCCAGCACCTTCTTAATGTAGCCAGCTTGAGAAAGCCAAAGCATGCCTCGCTTTCTGTCCCGCTTGATTTTCATTCCAAGAATTTTCTGTGCGTGACCCAGATCCTTCATTTCAAACTCAGCATGCAGCTTCTGCTTCAATAATTGAATCTCCCGAGCTGATTTGCAAGCGATCAGCATGTTGTCGACATATAACATCAGAATCAAAATGTCCCCATTCGCCAGGAACTTGTAGTAGACACAACTGTCGTACTGGTTTTTGCTAAAACCCTGTGAGGCCATGAACGTGTCGAACCTCTTGTTCCACATTCTCGGAGCCTGCTTTAGACCGTAGAGGGATCTCCTTAACTTGCACACCTTTTTCTCGTTGCCTGGTTCAATGAACCCCTCAGGTTGCAGAATGTAGATCTCCTCTTCTAAGTTTCCATGAAGAAACGTCGTCTTCATGTCCATTTGCTCCATCTCCAAGTCCCACAACGCTATTATAGCAAGTAGCACCTGTATGGAACAGTGCTTTACAACGGGTGAGAAGATTTCGTCGAAATCAACTCCTTTCTTCTGTGCGAATCCCTTAGCCACAAATCTCGCCTTGTATCTTCATTGGTCCTTCCCAGAAGTGGACTCCTTCTTCCTAAGTACCCACTTGGAGCTGATTGCCTTAGCTCTTTTCGGTAGGCTAACCAGGTCCCAAGTCTGGTTCTTTCGAAGTGAGTCCATCTCCTCCAACATAGCTTCTCTCCACTGAGAGCTGTCACTGCTCTTCATAGCTTCTTGATAAGACCCAGGGTCTGAGGTGATCACTTGAAAGGCATATGCTATAGTGTCCTGTAGCCTGAGAGGCAGTCTGACCTCTCTCCCCGCCCTTTCTCTAGCAATGGAGTACGACTCCACTTCAGTAGGTTGCACATCATTAGCATTCTCCGGGTCGGGGAAAACACCTTGGTCGCCAGCCTGGTCACTCCTTTCCAGCTCCACCTCCAGGGGTGTGACTGGAGTCTTCACCATTTCTTTGGACTGAGACTGAGACTTCTTTAGCATAGAAGCCTCATCGAAAATAACATCGCGTCTGACCTCCACCTTCTTCGTGTCAGGGTTCCATAGCTTGAATCCCTTCGTGCCGGTCTTTCTGGCTAGATAGATGCACTTATTGGACTTAGCATCCAGCTTTGTTCTTTCCGAGTCTTGCACTAGGGTGTACACAGGACAACCGAATATGTGGATATCAGAATAATCGACCGGCTTGCCTAAACAAACCTCCTGTGGCGATTTCAGATTCAGTGACATCGATGGGGATCGATTCACTAGATAACACGTCGTGTTAATAGCTTCGACCCAGAAGGACTTTGGTAGGCTGGCGAACAGATGCATGCACCGAGCTCTCTCTAACAGCGTCCTGTTCATCCTTTCTGCGACACCGTTCTGTTGGGGTGTACCGGGGATAGTAAGGTGGCGAGTGATGCCCTCCTGATCACAGTAAGTCTGAAACTCGGTTGAGGTGTACTCGCCGCCGTTGTCGAATCTGAGGTACTTTATCTTCTTCCCGGTCTGCTTCTCCATCTTAGTATTCCATATTTTGAATTTTTTGAAGACTTCAGATTTGTTCTTCAGAATATAAATCCAAAATTTCCTCGAGAAGTAATCAATGAAGGTCACAATGTACTTAGCCCCTCCAAGCAAAGGTTCTGGGGCAGGGCCCCAGACATCTGAGTGAATATATTCCAGTACCTGCTTACTCCGCTTGCTCGACGTCACGAACTTCACTTTGTGTTGCTTTCCGAGAACACAGGTCTCGCAGAAGTCTAACTTGCACATCTTGACCCCCTTGAGTAGATCCTTCTTATGAAGCTCCAGCAGTCCTCTCTCGCTCATATGGTCGAGCCTGGCATGCCACAGCAGAGATGAGTCCTCATATGACGTTGCCGCAACTACTGCATCACCGGCAATTGTGGTGCTGATCAATCTATAGAGATTACCAGAGCGCTCTCCTTTCATAACCACCAGAGCGCCTCTCTTGACTTTCAGATATCCGCCTTCGTCGGTGTAAGAGTATCCGACCGCCTCCAGAGTACCAAGAGAAATGAGACTCTTCCTTTGATTGGGCACGTACCTTACATCTGTAAGAGTTTTGATAGTTCCGTCGAACATCTTTATTCGGATGCTGCCGATCCCGTGCATCTTGCATTCTGAGTCATTTCCCATCAAAATACGACCGTCGTCACATTGCCTGAAGCTAGTAAACCATTCTATGTTCGGGCACATGTGATACGAGCATCCTGTATCCATGATCCAAGTGTCGGTGGAGTCGAGGGTTGATTGAACATGGAGTACGTCAGCATCGCTCTCTGGGTTTGAAGCCAAAGCCGCCTGTTGTGGTGCCTGACTCTTCTCTTTCGCATTTTTCTTCGAACAGTTGTTTTTCCAGTGTCCTTCTTCTTTGCAGTAGTGGCACTGGTTCTTCTTGTCCCTACACTTGGACCTAGGTCGATTTACCTTCTTTTCTATATCTCTCGATCTCCCTCTGACCGATTCTTTGTTCTTTACGAATAAACCTTCACTGGTGCTAGGGCCAGATTTGCTCCTCGTTTCATTAGAGAGCAACGTCGTCATCACCTCCTCCATTTTGAGAGTGTGCTTTCCGTAGAGGATGGTGGTAACCAGATGGTCATATGACTTAGGTAGAGAGGACAATAACAGAAAAGCTTTATCTTCTTCTTCAACCTTCACGTACATGCTCTGTAGCTGGGAGATAAGCTTGTTGAACACGTTCATGTGCTCCAACAGTTGATTGCTCTCGGACATCCTCAGACTATACAACTGTCTCTTCACGTAGAGCTTATTAGTGAGAGACTTAGACATGTATAGCTCCTCCAGCTTCTTCTATAGTTCTTCTGTAGTCTCGGCGTCAACTACGTTGTACATCACTTCATCGACTAGACTCAACTGAATCGTCACTACAAGAAAACAGACTTTTAGCCACGGCAGATTGTCGTGGCTAAAAGTCCAAAACCGTGGCTAAAGCCTTTTAGCCACGGCTTACCCACGACAAATGGGCGTGTGCAATGCGAGCGTGGCTAATAGTATTAGCCACGCTGAATCCGTGGCAAATAAGTTTTAGCCACGAATTTTAGCCACGAATTAAAATCGTGGTTAAAGAGTCATTTTTCAGCAATTATTAGCCACAGTTCAATTGTCGTGGCTAAAAGCTCCTTTTTTGTCACGGTTCAATTGACGTGGCTAAAAACTCATTCTTTCCTCACATAAAAAGATTCCACCGGCGCGGCCCGCCGCCGCCGCCGCCGGCCGCCGGCCGCCCGTTGCCGGCGGCCGCCGCCGCCCGCCGCCCGCGTCCCACGGGCCGCCCGCCCCGCGAGCCCAACTTAAATCAAACATTCATTGCAGAACGAGCAATATAAATCCGAAATAGAAGTTTTAACTCGCGGTGTGAGACTAAAAATACTTATTTTTTGCCACGGATTAGGTTTTCGTGGCTAATACTAATATTAGTATTAACCACGAAATAAGCAAATCGTGACAAAAACTTTTTTATTTGCCACGAATTAGTCATCCGTGGCTAATAGTAACATATTAGCCACGGAATAGGTATCGTGACTAATACTTCATTATTAGCCACGGTTTTCCCCCGTGGCAAAAAATACCGTGGCTAATACTTCATTCGTCATCCTTCTTTCCGGACTTCTCCTTGCCGAGGAGCGCATTGTGGAGATCTTGCTGAATGAGAACCGCCTTGATCCGCTTTTGCCATAAGCCGAAACCGATCTTGCCGTCGTACTTGGAAATATCGAATTTTGCCGCCATTGTTTTGCTCGCAGGGCTACTAGGTAATCCGATTAAGTTCCCGGATCAGATCTGTGAAGATAGGGAGCGTACCGATGGTCGTCACCTACCGTTGACCCAAACCTAAAACGGAACGAACAATCGATCACCTCCGCGGAACCTGGATCTGATACCAATTGTTATGCAATCGGACCGAGTACCGCGGTAGCGCAACGGAATTAAATCGAGCGAAGACAATCACACAAAATAAAATAACGGAGCGAGATTCCAAGCACACAGACGACAAACAGAAATTTACGTGGTTCGAAGAGAAGCTCCTGCATCCACGGGGAAAGCGCGCCGGAAGAGATCCACTAATAAATCGAAAGTTACAGATTACAGTGATACGGAATATATATATCAAAATTCACAACCAAAAACTGCCGGGTCTGCAAGGCTGAAATGCTGTCTTCGGAGCTATCGCCGGCGATGGCGCTGTCGCCGGGCGACAACGCTCTGTCTCCTTCCTGGTTCTGCCACCGTCGCGTCTGCACTCCTGAGGTTGATTCCAGACCAGACCGCTACAGATAACCTCCGCTACAGATAGCCACCAGACCTCTACTGTGGATAACCTCCAGACCGCTACTGCAGGAAATAACCTGACCACAGTTGCGGGTAGCCACCAGTCCGCATCTGCATGTTGCCAATGGGTCGCAGCTGCGGGTTGCTCTGCGGGCTGCAATACAAGAAAGCAGAATCTCCAGGCCTGCTCAGCAGGACACAAGTCGGCAACAACGGTTTGCCAAACCGCCATAACTAAACCGCTGATCTGTCAAACCGACAGGACTAATACCAAACAGACCAGTAAATGAAGTGTTGAATCCAGGAAAATCTCAACTCCAAAATTTGGATCAATACAGCCTAAGGTTACTGATCTAACGGTCGGGCTCGACAGATAAGTGGTCTAAAAAGCAAAAAAAGGGAAGGTCCCACCACGTACCTGGAGGATTAGAAGAAGCTTCCCCTCCATAACCAAAGACGGTCGAGCAGGATACAAGAGGGACACTAGCTGGGAACTTGACTCTTTAGAGAAAAGATCGATAGGCTCGGCTGAAAGTCGAAAGATAAAAGTGGTCAAGAACTTTTTCAAGATTTCGAAGTCCATATTCTTGTACCCCTGTGATCATATTTATAGGCAAAAAACCATGGGGAGGGGGATCTCTGGGCTGGAAGACCCAACCCTGCGATCATCGGCTATTGCCTTCTGGCAACTTGACTCGGTTACTGGCGAGTATTAACTGACGATTATCTGTGGTGTTGGTCAGTAAGTCGTCTGCTAGGCGAGTATTGCTGTTGCTCGCCACTGGTACTGTTCGGAGCTCGCCTGTACGAAAATGTCATTGAACCTCTCCCGTGCTGCTAGTTGGCGCGCGTCCTGGCGAGTATGATCATCGCTTGCGTCTGAGGGTCCCCCCCCCCCCCCCCCCCCCCCCTCCTGTTGGTCATTTGAATGTTGATCAGTCCTTCATGTACTGATGTTGCTTGTTGACTGCTGATCGTTGATTGTTGACCATTGACAAATCTGGATTCTACATGAAGAGTAATCCGTAACCGTCTAACATTTTGATCGATCAGACTCACAATAACAAATATAAATGTTACCGAAATAATTTAATAAAATAATCAGCTAGAGAAATATATGTTTTAGCGAATCATGTCGCGATAGACCCTGCTTGTGTTGGGCCGAAGATTATAGTGGCGCGCCAAATCATCAAGTGACGCCAGGTAGACCCCAACAGTTAGCACATTCACAAGTGCAGGTAAATCGTTCTATTCCATTTCAAAATTCTTGCTATAGTATATTAATTTTCTTTTTTTCGAAATATGTTCAATCTAAACAATGTATTTGTATGAAACATTTTGATTTGCATCTATATCATTTATAAAATGTAATTTGTAAGCATTTTGATGCCAGTACAATACAGATAAATAAATTTGTAAGATTAAATTTGTTTTTGGTTAAATAGGATAAACGGATACGTTAGATTTTATTAAAAATATCATTACAATTTTGGAAGGGTTTAATTAAGGTAATTGTTAATTGCAACCTGTTATTTTGATAGTCGTACCTCAAAATATTCCAATTTTTCGCGCCTTTTTGAAATACGCCTTGTACATGAAATATCAGGAAAAATGTTCAACACGAAAGTTGTAGATATCGACGAGATCTACAACTTTTGTGAAGATCACTTTTCTTAAAAATGCATGTACAAGACGTACTTTGAAAATATGTTCAGATTTTGCGCCTTTTCGAAATACGCTTTGTACATGCAATTTCAGGAAAAGTGTTCAATACGAAAGTTTTAGATCTCGTCGATATCTACAACTTTCGTGTTAAACACCTTTCCTGAAATTCCATGTACATGACGTATTTCGAAAAGGCGCGAAAAATTGAGAGATTTTGGGGTGCGACTAGCCAATTACGAGTTGCGGTTAACAATCAACTTAATTAATTATATTTCTCCCTAACATGTAATTAGGCATTTAGGCCATAGCTTAGTAAAAGTTGACGTTTCTGCCAGCAGGGCATGTAGGCCCACTCCGTCCGACGTGCTAATTTTTGAGTGGTTTGTTGACGTGTTGGACCCTTCTATATTTTGTATTTGTATATATAATAATTATTATTATTTAGACATATATATTACATACGCACCAAATATCCAGCAACTCAGCAAGTCTCGGAGGAAGACGTCGACGAGGAAACCGATCACCTGAAGAAATGAAGGTGGCTCCCCTAGCTTTCGTGCTGCTGCTTGCCGCTTTCGGATCTCCTGCCGGCGCCCTCTATTCTGCCTCTTCCCCTGTCCTTCAATTGAATCCTTCAAATTTCAAATCTAAGGTCCCCTCTCTTATCCCCTTCTCTCACTCTCTCGTGATCATGGCTCCACTGATCTCGTCGATTTTGTGAATTCCAGGTTTTGAACTCCAACGGTGTTGTTTTGGTGGAGTTCTTCGCGCCGTGGTGCGGCCACTGCCAAGCTTTGACACCCATCTGGGAAAAGGTTGCCACGGTACTAAAGGGTGTTGCCACTGTTGCTGCCCTAGATGCAGATGCCCACAAATCTCTTGCCCAGGTTATCCCTTAACCCAAAACCCCATAGTTCCGTACACTTTTCTCTATTGTTAAGTGTTGCGATCCCGCTGAGCGAGCAGGCGGTGGTTGGCCGGAAAGGGCTGACGGCGTTGCTAATACTGTGGAACGGAAGAAGAAAGCCACAGGTGGGCTGAGACAAGGGGAAGAAATCGGGAAGAGGGAAGGAGATGAACAATACTTATAATAATTTTTCCATAAAAAAAAACTCCAAGTACAATACAGCATACTTATAAAACTACTAAAACTATCCGTTATACAACGGTACAAAATACAACGGTACAACATACTTAAAAAGATCCAACGGCTTGGTTTCCTTCATCTTCTGCTGTGCCCTGAGATGTTGACTTGGTCAATGATGGCTCCTGCCCGTTGATCACCTGATGACGTGGACCAACGGAGGGTGGATCGTTCCTGCTTGCTGTGCCGTTGATGCCTGGGCTTAAATATCGTCGATCTGAGGAGATATCGTCGATCGGAGGCCATCGTTGATCGGAGGCCATCGTATATCGTCGATCGGAGGAATTATCGTCGATCGGAGGCCATCGTCGATCGGAGGCCATCATACCTTCGCTCCTAACATTGCTGTCCTCTTCGAAAACGCTGTCCGCAGCGTTGAGTCCGGCGACTGGCCCATCAGCGGATGGTGAGGGGGAAAATCCCGTCGGAGATGTTGGGTGTAATGGTGGTGGCGGACGGTGCGTTTGCGGTGGTTTATCGCCATCGTCTTGATGAAGTCTGGTGCTGCGCTTTTCCTTTCGCCCCCATCCCTGGAGATCGGGATTGCCCGGCTGATCGATCTGATGAATTCTGATGCGGCGTTTCCCTTTTTTCCCCCATTCCGGAAGATCGGAAATGCCCGGCTGATCGATTTCTCCCTGCAACTGTTGTTTTAGGGCTGTGGGTAGGTGGGTGTTATCCTGTAAATCTGCGATATCTTCCCAAGTGCTGTCCGATGGGGGAAGCCCTTGCCATTGTATCAGTGCTTGGGGAATTTCTTGGCCCTGTCGTATAATCCGGCGTGTATTGATGACCGCCATGGGCTGGTGCATGGGGTTGTTCTCCCAGCTGAGCTCGGGTAAGTTGGTGATATGAATCTTAGGATCCCCTACATAGGGCTTAAGTAAGGAGACATGAAATACAGGGTGTATCTTGGATGATGGTGGGAGGAGGAGTCGGTAAGCTGCCGCCCCAATGATCTCGATTATCTGATATGGTCCATAATACTTCAGTCCTAATTTTTTTCCTTGTGGTTTCTTCATGGTTACTTGGAGGTATGGGTGTAATTTGAGTAGCACCCAATCACCCTTGTTTAGACGGAGTTCCTTACGTTTCTTGTCCGCTTGCGCCTTCATTCGTTGCTGGGATTTGGCTAGATTCTCCTTGAGTCCGTGAAGTAGTTGCTCTCGTGTTTGTAAAGTATCCTCGGCGGCTTCATTGTCGGTACTTCCTGCACAAAAATGGAGCAAACCAGGAGGCGGTCGACCGAACATGACCTCAAAAGGGGTCATATTGGTCGAGGAGTTATACGAGGTGTTGTAGTGATATTCAGCAAGATTAAGAAAAAGAGACCATTTGTTTGGTACGTCGTGGGAAAAAATTCGTAAGTACTGTCCTAGGCATCGATTCACGCGTTCGGTAAGACCGTCGGTTTGTGGATGATATGACGAACTATACTTTAAGAGTGTGCCTTGTAGTCGAAAAAGTTCTGTCCAAAAATTGCTTAAAAATATAGTATCCCTATCTGAGATTATCGTCTCGGGAATTCCATGAAGTTTGCCAACATAGTTCCAAAATGCAGTAGCCACAGTGGGGCCGGTTATGGGATGTTTTAGGGGTGCAAAGTGAGCGGCTTTGGACAACCTATCTACCACTACGAGAATGATGGTGTATCCCTGGGAATTAGGTAGGTGGGTGATGAAGTCCATGGTGAGGTCGGCCCATAGTCGTTGGGGTGTGGGTAGGGGTTGGAGGAGTCCATAGGGTAGGTGATTTAGTGATTTTGCCTTTTGGCAAAGGTCACAATTTTTGATGAATGTGGTGACTTCCTCTTTCATGTTATACCAGAAAAATTGGTTTTTAAGTCTATGTAGGGTGCCCTTGATGCCCGAATGTCCTCCCACTAAGCTGGAGTGAGCCTCGAGGAGGAGTTGATGTTTGATGTTGGATAGGCTGGGTATATATATTTTTGTTTTGTAAGTTATGAAGGTCCCATGTTTGTTCCAGTCGGGGTGGGCCTGTGGGTCTTGGAGGAGTTTTTGTGCCCATGGGTCGTTGAGGTAATCCCTGTCTAACCCATCTAGTGTTGTGAATATGGGGTTAGTGATTTTTGTGAGGCTTAGGAGGGCCGGTTGTTCGGGTAGTTCCGGTATTCGTGAGAGGGTATCTGCGGCTTGGTTGTTTTTTCCTGCTCGATATTGAATGACAAAGTCGTAACCTAGTAGTTTTGCCAAAAAGATTTGCTGCTCGGGGGTTTGAATCTGTTGGGTGAGGAGATGATGCAAACTTTGATGATCGGTGAGGATGGTGAATTGGTGGCCTAATAAGTACTGACGCCATTTTGCGACTGCGGCGGTGACAGCGTATAGTTCTCTTATGTAGGTGGATTTTTTTTGCATGAGAGGCGAGAGTTTCTTACTAAAATATGCGATGGTACCCGAGGTTTGCTTAAGGACGGCCCCAATGCCCGTGCCCGATGCGTCCGTTTCCAATGTGAATGGTTGTGAAAAATCCGGCAAGGTAAGTATGGGAGCGGAGATTAATTTGTCTCGTAGTTGGCAAAAGGCGTCTTGAGTATTATTGTTCCAAAGGAACGAATTTTTTTTTAAAAGTTCCGTTAACGGGAATGCAATCTTGGCGTAGTCACGGATGAATTTCCGGTAGTACCCGGTCAGTCCTAGAAATGCACGGATGTGTTTTTGGTTGGAGGGTGTGGGAAAAAGTCTAATTGATTTGATGTTATCTTCGTTTGGGCTGACCGTGCCATCCTGGATGACATGTCCTAGAAATTCGACTTTCGGAGTGACAAACGAACATTTGGAAAGTTTGACGAACAAGGTGTGGTGTTCGAGTATTTCTAACGTGATTCGTAGGTGCTCTAGATGCTCCCTTTCGGTGGCACTATACATGAGTATGTCGTCGAAAAAGATGACAAGGAACTTGCGCAGGAAAGGCTGAAAAATGGTGTTCATAAGCGCTTGAAATGTGGAAGGGGCATTAGTTAGCCCAAAAGGCATAACTAAAAACTCGTAGTGTCCTTGGTGGGTTCGAAAAGCGGTTTTGTGGATATCCCCGTTATCCATTCGGATTTGATGGTAACCCGAACGGAGGTCTATTTTTGAGAAGAAACGCGCGGAGCATAGTTCGTCAAGTAGCTCATCGATGGTCGGGATGAGAAATTTGTCTTTTATTGTGATTTTGTTGAGGGCGCGGTAGTCAACGCAAAACCTCCACGTGCCATCTTTTTTTTTAACGAGTAATACGGGTGAACTAAAAACGGATGTGCTAGGTCGGATGTGACCGTGAGTGAGCATTTCGGAGACTAACTTTTCGATTTCATTCTTTTGGTGATACGGGTAACGGAAAGGCCGTAAATTTGGTGCGGTTGCATCGGGGATTAAGGATATTTTGTGATCAATACCGCGTGGGGGCGGCAGTGATGTGGGTTCGTGAAACAATGTGGCAAATGATGTGAGTAATTTAAGAAATGGTTTTGGTATAGTCTTTTCGAGGTCTCCTAGCGTTTGTGGGGGGATTGTGGGTGGACTTGCCTTGGCGAGCAAGAGACACATGTTGGAGGGCTTGACGGCAATCATGCGTCTTAATTGTGATGATGAAACCTGGCCTGCGGGGTAGGCGTTGCGATGCCCAATCAAAGTGACCTGTCCTTGTGGTCCAGAATAAGATAGGGTGAACTTATCATAGTCCATCGTGACCGGGCCGAGTGTCCGAAGCCAGCTTTGCCCCAATATGAGGTCCGTGCCTTCGATGTCAAGAACATATAAATGGACCGTGTAGTGCGCGGTTTGTATGAGCAGTGAGGTGTCCTTGCATTTGCCTTGGCAGGATTCCGTGGATCCATTCCCCATAAAGACCGGGAATTTCTTAACTGGGAGGATGGGAAGCCTTAGGAATTGTGCCATCCTAGGAGAAATAAAATTGTGTGTGCTGCCGCTGTCGATAAACAATTGTAACGGGTTATTGTTTATGTAACCGATCATGCGTAACCCGTGATCGGGCAGAGCACCTAGGAGTGTTTGTAAGCAAATCATTGTAGGTGGGAATTCGTCGTCGGGTGGGGGATCACCAGGATCGATGTCCTCAAAGTCATCTGGTAAGTCATATGGTTCCTCGGTGCCAACTAAATATAACAAAGCTCCTCGTCCTTTACACCTATGTCCTGCGTGATATCGTTCGTCGCAATTATAACATAGCCCCTTATCTCGTCGGGCTTGGAGTTCGGTTGGGGTGAGGCGCTTGATCGGGGGGTATTTCGGCCTGAAGGTGTTTGGGGGTCGGTTGTTGTCGCGCGGGAAGGGATTGGGGTTGTGAAACGTTGGGGCACGGTTTTTAAAATTTAGGTTATGTTGGTCTTCATACATACGTGCAATGGCGTATGCGTCATGAATCTCGACTGGACGGGCCAACTGGACCGGGCCACGGATGTGTTCCTTGAGACCCGAAACCCACATATCCGAGATAAATTCGGGATGTAAGCCGGGAACTTTTGTCATCAACTCTTCGAATTCAGTTTTATAGTTAAGTACCGTGGTGGTTTGGTGTAATTTGGTAAGGAGGCCGGCTGGTTTAACGTAAGGTGAGGGACCAAATCGTTTTTTAAGCGCGTCGACAAATAATGGGAACGTTAACGCGGGATGTTCCTTAAGAGTCGCTTGATACCATTTGGAGGCCGGTTTATCTAATTGGAAAGACGCGATTAACAAATAATCTTGGGTGCGTGTGCCGTTGTATTCAAAATATTGACGTAGATCATACAACCAATCCGTAGGGTCGCCATCGGAAAAACGAGGGCAAGGAATTTCATAGTTACCGGGTCGGTTAGAGACTACCTGGGTGTTGTTGGTGATGGGGGCTGAGCCAAGTATGCCGCTGGAGGATTGTGCCGGGAAAAAATCCGCAGTCCGTCGTTCCACGGTGGGTTCGTCCAGGGCGGGTCCTTTGCTGATGGCCTGCTGTAAATTAGTAAATTGCTGCAGTAGCTCCTGGCGTAGTCCGGTCATCTGGGTTGCTAACTGCTCGGCGGCGTCTTCCTTGGAGGTCAAAATCTGGTGGGCGAGCATATTCTCCTTTGTTTGTAGTTCGCTGGAAAAACGTTGAGTGAGTTCGTCGACGATGCGGCGGTGGACGTCCTCCATTTGAGTTGCCCGAGTAGCCTGCTCCGCCAGCAAGGCGGCCTTGAGGTCGGCCAATGAACGCAGTCCGTCGCCCATGGTGTCAACGGGATCAGAGGGATCTCAACGAGAGCACCAAATGTTGCGATCCCGCTGAGCGAGCAGGCGGTGGTTGGCCGGAAAGGGCTGACGGCGTTGCTAATACTGTGGAACGGAAGAAGAAAGCCACAGGTGGGCTGAGACAAGGGGAAGAAATCGGGAAGAGGGAAGGAGATGAACAGTACTTATAATAATTTCTCCATAAAAAAAAACTCCAAGTACAATACAGCATACTTATAAAACTACTAAAACTATCCGTTATACAACGGTACAAAATACAACGGTACAACATACTTAAAAAGATCCAACGGCTTGGTTTCCTTCATCTTCTGCTGTGCCCTGAGATGTTGACTTGGTCAATGATGGCTCCTGCCCGTTGATCACCTGATGATGTGGACCAACGGAGGGTGGATCGTTCCTGCTTGCTGTGCCGTTGATGCCTGGGCTTAAATATCGTCGATCTGAGGAGATATCGTCGATCGGAGGCCATCGTTGATCGGAGGCCATCGTATATCGTCGATCGGAGGAATTATCGTCGATCGGAGGCCATCGTCGATCGGAGGCCATCGTCGATCGGAGGCCATCATACCTTCGCTCCTAACATTAAGTCGGCGATCTGCTTCTTTTTGGCCCTCGTAAACATTTAGTTGCAGTGCCTCTACTCAATTTCTTATTTCATGGCTGATCTGATTCTTCTTTGTCAACTGTTTGATTATAAACTAGGAGGCAATGTTACAGTGCTGCACTTCAAGCAATTTTCAAATCCGTCTCTTAGATATTTGACTAAGTTTATAACATCTAGTTTATTGAACTTGTGAATTGGTTATGGATATTGCAGGACTTTTCTTTATGTAGGGTTTATTTTCAGATTTCTTATAATAACAGATTTTTAACGCGAAACTAATAATTCACCATAGTTCCTTCTGGAGCATAAACCCTAATTTGAACTCTTTTTGCTAACCAGGTATAATTCTGTTAAGGCGAGACTTCTTATTTATTGTAATTCATATTTCTCCTTTTTCTTATGTGATACCATAGCTTTAAGATCATACTCATCTTGTTGTGAATAACATAGCTTTAAGATTTGATAAGTTTGATATAGCTTCTTGATTTCAAATAATGTTGAAAGAACTTAGATTTTTTTTGTTGCACCAAATTTATAGGTAGCATAATAACTGTTCCATTTGAAATTTAGCTTCTTTTTTGATTTGTCAGCTGTATTAGTTAATTTGTTGGTTTTCTAGTTTCTTTTGTGTGAATATTGCTTAAGAAAGTTGTGACACCAAGCCACTATTTTTCTGGATTCTATTAGGTATGATGAACTTCTTAAGAAATACTCTTTCAAATTTATTTATTAATTGATCAGCTGTTGATGTGATTTAAGAATGAATTTTGAACTTAGTAAACATGTTAATAGAAGTAGGGTTGAGAAAGATTATATGGAAATTTGGATTAAATACTTGGGCTCCATTTTTTATGCCGTTTTTGCTCCGGTGAGTTTGGACAGAATCGGTACCATCATTGAATGTTTATTTGGCTTGACAAAGGTTATGACCGCCACCAAGAAAAGAAAACTAGTTTTGAACATAAAAATGAATGAAGTTTCTTAGGTGAGGTCAGACGTTCACGAACAACGGTTCATAATCACCGTGTTCACCACCGTCATCGCCGTTCCTAATGGAACCTTGATCCGAAGTATAATGGAATTTAAACAGAAATAGATGCATCATGAAGGAATAGTTGTTTTAATCTTGAATCTATTTGATCCCCTATGTCTTAAGATATGATGGTTTGCCATAATTTCTAGAGGCCTATCCCGTCTCCTTATAATCTTCACAAATCTCCTTCATGATGCTATTTCTTGGGCTTTACATCATGGATTTGTCTAAATCAAAACTTGTCTTTGACATTCTCATTTTCAAGTTTTTTAATGTTGTTTCTTGGTGAATAATTTTTTCTTACAGGAATATGAAATTAGGGGATTTCCTACAATAAAGGTATATGTCCCCGGTAAACCTCCAGTAGATTATCAAGGAGCAAGGGATGTTAAGCATATTGCAGAGTTCGTTCTTAAGCAGGTTTGTTAAAATCATCTCCAATTTTTCGTATTTTTGGCAACTATACTAGGAATGCCATCGAAGGGAAGCCTTGGCGCACCGGTTGAGGTGTTGCCGTGTGACTTTGAGGTCACAGGTTCGAGTCTTGGAACCAGCCTCTCGAAAAAATGCATGATAAGATTTGCCTACATTTCTCCCTTGTCTTGGGACCCTTCCCCAGACCCTCACTGCTCGGGGATGCCTTTGTGCACCGGGCTGCCCTTATACTCTGAATGCCATCATCATTCCCTTTTTTTCGTTTACATATTAAATTAAAATAATATTAATTAGGATCTTCATTATCATTCTTTGATTTAAAATTGTGTAATGGAATGTAAATACAAGAAAATGGTCTTTTATTTCTAGTATATGATTATATTATGTTTTTATTGACCCATTCAATTTACTTTGGAATACGATTCACAT
Source organism: Platanthera guangdongensis (assembly GCA_039583875.1). NCBI lineage: Eukaryota > Viridiplantae > Streptophyta > Magnoliopsida > Asparagales > Orchidaceae > Platanthera > Platanthera guangdongensis. The sequence goes on from CM077151.1 coordinate 43,339,500, forward strand.
GAAATTCAATACTCCAATGTGCTTGTTATTTTCATTTTTATTTATAGTATATTGTAGTTCTTATCAATTGAAAGTCATGAAGTAGGTCGGTTAGTTCTTCTGTAGTAGCAAATGAGAAAATGGAAAGAATTGAATATTCGATCCTCAGGAATTGGAATTGAACAAAGAATTCATCCTAGATGACCAAACTACCACATTTTTCAAAAAAAAATTGACGTGTCTATCAAAGTAGTCCATCAGATATTACTGCTCAGATTTCTGCAAAAGGGACAAATATAAGGAATTTAAGAAATTTCCATTATAAACAATATTTTATCTGGCAGAAACATGTAAAGGATTAATATAAGATTAGTTTTCATGTCTACCTCTTTAGTCCCACATTGTGTATAAGACTTTCTCTCTCTTTCTCTCATCTATATATATGTACTCATTTTTGTATTTGTACTAAGTGGACATATATAAAGGTGGCTTCTCTCCATTTCTACAGGTATCAGAGGCAGGTTACGATCTCCTGCGGAATCCCTATTCTGTCCGCCCTGCAGCCTGCGGTCTCTGCGGCCTCCCTTGTCCAGTCCGCACCTTCTAGTCGCGGTCTCTCCTGCGGCCTCACTTTTCCTGTCCGCTTCCTCTCCCGTGGATCCACTTCTATTCCCCCCCACCTCCCTTCCTCCTCTGGCCCCTCCTTTTATAGCCATCCTGTGGGGTCCACTGCTTCCCCTTGTCCGCTGCGGCCTCTTCCTGTCCGGCGCGACCTCGACGACCTCTATCCTTCGGTTTTCTTCTGACCGCAGCGAACTCTGTCTTCGCTTCCTCTCCTTGATCTCCTTCTGATAGCCAGCTCGCCAGCTCGCCAGCTCGCAGCCCGCCAGCGCCAGTTCGCCAGCTCGCCAGCCCGCCAGCCCGCCAGCTTGTCCTCTCTTCTCAGCTCACTCCTGTCCGCCGCGGTCTGACCCAGACCGCCGCGACCTGACCCAGCCCGCAACATCTTCCAGCTCGCCGCGACCTCATCCAGGTCGCCGCGTCCTCACCAGGTCCACTGTCTGTTTGCTTCCTCTAGCTGCTGCCTTCAGCTCGCTGCGGCCTCCAGCCCGCCACGGTCTTCTCCAGCTCGCTGCGGCCTCCAGCCCGCCGCGGTCTTCTCCAGCTCGCTGCGGCCTCCAGCCCGCTGCGGTCTCCTCCAGCTCGCTGCGGCCTCCTCTAACTCGCTGCGGCCTCCTTCAGCTCGCTGCGGCCTCCTCAAACTCGCGTGCGGCCTCCTTCAGCTCGCTGCGGCCTCCATGTCTACATCTGCAGACTCCGTCGGTACGGCTGTTCCTCCTGAACGCCCGACCTCTATACCGGAAGTCCGCGACGAGCTCCGGATCACTACAATTTCGCTCACTGGCAAGAAGAACTTTGTGGAATGGGCACACTCAGTTCGCCGTGTCCTTCAGTCAAAGGGATTCCTTCATCATCTGACCCAGACCGTTATTGGTGTCCTACTGAGGAGTGGTTACGCAATGATGGGCGTGTGCAGACTTGGCTCCTCAACTCTCTTGATGGAGAATCTTATCGCCTGGCCATGTATCATGAGACGGCCAAAGGCATGTGGGACGAGCTACACACCCTCTACTCTGGCAAAGATAGTCTCCACCATCTATATGATATCATCACCGCTCTCCAGGCCCTTGACAGCAGTGGCGCAACCGACTTGACGTCCTTTGTTGCTCAGGCCCGGTCTCTGGTTGAGGCTTGGATCCACCATCAGCTCCCACCTAGATCTCGCTGCTCAACGTACCCAGAAGGAAGCTGTGGGTATCGCCATGATGATGGCCGGGTACCCCCTCATCTTCACAGTGTCCGGGCTCACATCCTCTCCTCTACTGTACACCGTCCTTTTCCGACGTGTGCTCAATGCTTCTCAAAGTTTCCCCGCCTCCGGATGTTCCCGGACTTCCTTCTCCGGCCCTTGTTCAACAGGCATCCGCTCCCTATTGCCTCTTCCCCCCTCTACCCGTGGTGGCCGCTCTGACTCTCGCGGCCGGGTCGCGGTGGCCGGTCTAGGCCTAAATGCTCGTTCTGTGGTAAAGATGGTCATCTTGAGGCCACTTGCTTTCGCAAACATGGCCGACCCTCCTCGTCCACATGCCTCTGCTGCTACTACCGACTCTGCCTCTCTCGTACTGAGCTCGACGAGGTTCGTCTTCAGCTCCAGCATCTTCATGGCTTGCTCAGCCGTCCGCCTGCCTCGGTTGCCTCTGCTGCCTCTCTCTCCAATGAAGGTATCGCCTGCCTATCCTCTGGCCCGCGCTGGATCCTTGATTCTGGTGCCACTCATCATATCACCTCTGTTAGGCCACCACAGTACTTGTCTTCACCTCACCCGAAGTACATTACTGTTGCTAATGGAGCGTCGGTTCCCGTCTCTGGATGTGCTGATATTTCTCTCACCTCTTCTCTCCTCCTACGCTCGGCTCTACATGTTCCGGGCTCTCCCTTCAATTTACTCTCTGTCGGTCGCCTTAACTACTTATTCTAATTACTCAGTGACATTTACTTCTTCTCTTTTCTCATACAGGATCAGCAGACGCAGACTATCATTGGTAGAGGACGGCTGCAGAATGGGCTCTATCTTCTTGACGACTCTCCTACTGTCCTCGCATCTATCTCCTCTTCGGATTGGCATCGCCGTCTGGGACATGCTCCTCTTCCAGTCCTCCGGAAGCTCTTCCTGATGTCACTCTCCCTGCTTTTTCGTTGCGACACTTGTATTTGGGCAAACAGCCCCGTTCTTCTTTCCCCCCTCATTGTACTCGGAGCTCCGCTCCTTTTATTTTAGTACACTCCGATATAGGGGTCCGTACAAAGTTAATAGTATTTCTGGCTATCGCTATTTTCTTACTTTTATGATGATTACTCTCGCATGACGTGGTTATATCTCTTCGGGATCGCTCTGAACTTCCGCGTATTCCGGGCTTTCATCCTCGAGACTCGCACTCAGTTCTCTGCGCCTATTCGCACTATTCGTACTGACAATGCACGGGAATACACAGCCATACGTTTGCGACTCTCTGCTCTGAATTCGGCATTCTTCACCAAACCTCATGTCCGTACACTCCACAACAAAATGGTGTCGCCGAGCGCAAGAATCGTCACTTCTTGATGTCGCTCGCTCGCTTATGCTTCAAATGCAGGTCCCCAAACCGTACTGGAACTACGCTCTCTCCACGGCTTTCTTCCTCATCAACCGCCTCCCGTCTTCCGTCCTCCAGTATGCTTACTCTCTTCAGGCTCCTCTCCCACAACTCGCCTTTTCCCCTTCCGCCACGGGTGTTTGGGTGTACCTGCTACGTTCACCCATCGGTCCCTCCACGGACAAGTTGGACCCTCGTGCCACCAAGCAGATCTTTGTCGGGTACTCGCGCAAATCAGAAGGGTTATGTATGTTATTCGCCTACTACCCGCAAGGTTACTGTCTCGCCTGACGTTACTTTCCGTGAAGATCTTCCATTTTCCCTGCCTGGATATCGCTCTGCATCCTGCTCCCGTCGTTCGTCCTGTCATTCCTGCTCCTCACTCCTCAGCCTCTCTCCCTTCCCCACCTCCGGTCCGTCCTCCACCACCGGTTATCCGGGTCTATTCTCGTCGCTCTCCTCATTCTGTGGCTCCTACTGCAGTCGGCTTCGCCTCTGGTGCTGCTCCCTGTGCTCCGGCTCCGTCTCCACCGCTCATCCGATGGCGAACTACGTCTCGCTCCATCGCCTCTCCCCTCTCTTCTTCACTTTGCCACCTCCTTATCTTCTGTTTCAGTCCCTAACTCTCTGCAGGAGGCGCTTCACCATCCTGGCTGGCGGGCTGCCATGGACGAAGAAATGACGGCCCTTTGGGCCAACCAGACCTGGGTCTTGGCTCCCTTACCTCCCGGTCAGCACCCTGTTGGATGTAAATGGGTCTTCGTCATCAAGCATGCTCGGATGACACTATTGCCCGACTGAAGGCCCGTCTTGTGGCCCGTGGCTTCACACAACAGGAGGGCCGATACTATGAGGAAACATTCTCTCCGGTGGCCAAGCTTAACACTGTCCGCGTTCTTCTCTCCGTCGCGGTGCACCGCCGCTGGCCCCTTCATCAGCTTGATATCAAGAAAACGTTTTTGAATGGCGACCTTCAGGAAACTGTCTACATGCGCCAACCGCCCGGGTTTGAGACCACGGGGGAGTCTCGGGTTTGTCTTCTCAAAAGTCAATTATGGTCTCAAACAGTCCCCACGGGCGTGGTTTGACAAGTTTAGCAAGGTGGTTCGAGACATGGGGTTCACTCGGAGCTCTGCAGATTTCTCCCTTTTTACCCGACACCGGGCCACTGGCACCATTTTTCTGTTGGTTTATGTTGACGACATCCTTCTCACTGGGGATGATTCAAAGGGGATTCAAGACGTCAAACAACACCTGAGCACTGTTTTTCAGACTAAAGATCTGGGGAAACTTCGCTACTTCCTTGGTCTCGAGATCGCCGGCGGCCGGACGGGTTGGTACTCTCCCAACGAAAGTACTGTCTCGATCTTCTCAAAGATGCTGGTCAGTCTGGTTGCAAGCCAGCGTGTACCCCGATGGAGGCAAATCACAAATTATGCCTCATGCTTCGGATGACGATTTGCTTCTTCCGAACCCGGAATACTATCGACGCCTGGTGGGCAAGTTGATCTATCTAACAGTCACAAGGCCAGATATATCATTTGCAGTTGGGGTTGTCAGTAGGTTCATGCATGCCCCCCGGGCTTCTCATCTCCAAGCGGTTGAACGGATTCTCCGATACCTTAAGGGAGCTCCAGGCAAGGGCTGGTTACAAAACCTCCGACTCTGCTCCCGCATTGGTTGCCTATTCTGATGCGCCCTATGCGGGTTCCCTGGACGATCGAAGGTCAACTAGTGGGTTTCTGTACGTATTTTGGTGGGCATCTTATTACTTGAAGAGTAAGAAAACAAGCTGTGGTGGCTCGTTCCTCTGCAGAGGCTGAATACAGATCGATGGCCTCAGTTGTTTTCAGAACTCACATGGCTTGAAAGTCTCCTTACTGACCTGGGAGTAAAACTCCCCTCCTCTGCTGTTCTATTTTGTGATAGTCAAGCCGCCATACACATCGCAAAGAATCCGGTCTTTATGAGCGCACAAAACATATCGAGGTTGACTGTCACTTTGTTCGTGAAAAGGTTCAATTGAAGAAACTTGAATTAAAGCATGTTCCAGGAACTGATCAAGTTGCCGACATCCTCACAAAGGCCTTATCAAGCACTCTGTTCTACCAATGTTTGTCCAAGCTGGGTGCATATGACCTATACGCTCCAGCTTGCGGGGAGTGTTGGAAAAAGCCCACTTAACATTAGGCCCATTTGTATAGCATTTATTGCTTTTCTCTCTCCTTTAGTCCCACATTGTGTATATGACTTTTCTCTCTCTTTCTCTCATCTATATATATGTACTCATTCTTTGTATTTGTACTAAGTGGACATATATACAAGGTTGGCTTTCTCCATTTCTACATAAACAATATTTTATCTGGCAGAAACATGTAAAGGATTACTATAAGATTAGTTTTCATGTCTAGATGTAATTGATTCTCTACTTCACAAGTTCACAGTAGAGATATCTTTCAACTCTATTACTATATACTGAAGTTAAGATTTTTTTTCATGGACAGGTTAAAGCCCTCCTTAAGGAACGGTTGGATGGCAAGTCAACCAGCGTTCAAGTGACAAATCTGAACCAAGTTCTTCGGTAGAACTGACATCTCAAAATTTGATAATGAAGTTATTAAGAGTAAGGACCTGTGGATTGTAGAATTCTTTGCTCCTTGGTAAGTGAATCTATGAGTAATATTAGGTGGCTCTACATGAATATAGAAGTCTTCGTTCTGTTTTGTATTAATACATTTGACATTATTTTGAAGAGCCTGGAACCAAAAGCTGCCTAAGTTATTTATTGTCTTAGATCTACCTTTCTGTTTTATTTCATGAATGTTTGGGTTAAATATAAGAGTAAGAAACTTATACTGTCAGTGTGTTTTTCCCTTATTGTAAGTAAGCTGAAGGTTTTTTTGAATTTATGCTATAATTATGTCATCTCATTTCTATTCTTTGATTTATTTTTTCTCTGTTTATTTAAGATGCTTTCTAAACTTTATTTGATGTAGGATGTTTAGAGTCTAGGGTTTTTAATGATCTAACATGCACTGAATATTTAGATGTAACCAAACATAAATTTTTCCCAGGAACACAAGCTATTGATCTTAACAAATGTTTGTTAACTTAAACTAAAATTTAGAAAAGATGAAGTACCATTATAAAGGAGTATTTATTAACATCCACCGAAAATAAATGTCGAGAAATTTGAGGATCATCAAAGCCACTACTGAAATTTCTTACAAAAGGCTGAAAGTCATATTGTAAAAGATCATTAAAAGATGGAAATTGATGGAAATTGATTTGAAGAGGAGTGGAGGGATGGAAGATCGGTCAAGAAGTGTTTGAAAAGCAAGCCTCATTTTTTGTACCAAGGAGATAAGTCGGATGAAATAAATTTTCCGAGTGGATCACCTACATCGATGTAAGATGATCGACTTAGAGTCTGTTGGGGGAAGTCGTGGGCAAAAAGCCCGGCCCGGCTTGGAAAAAGCCCGGCTAGGCCCGGCTCGGGAGAAGCCCGGTCCGGGCCAAGACCGGGCTTGGGGCCCTTACCAGGCCCCCATTTTTGTAGGTTGCCTGGCCCGGTGCCCGGGCCGGGAAAAGCCCGGGCACCGGGCTAGCTGAGCCCGACACCCGGCCAAGCAGAAATCCCGCCAGGCGGGATTTTAACCCCGCCGGGCGGGATTTTAACCCCCGCCGGGGGGGATTTTAACCCCCGCCGGGGCGGATTTTAATCCCCGCCGGGCGGGATTTTAATCCCCGCCGGGCGGGATTTAATCCCCGCCGTGGGCGGATTTTTATCCCCGCGGGCGGGATTTTAATCCCCGCCGGGCGGATTTTAATCCCCGCCGGGCGGGATTTTAATCCCCGCCGGGCGGGATTTTAATCCCCCGCCGGGCGGGATTTTAATCCCCGCCGGGCGGGATTTTAATCCCGCCGGGCGGGATTTAATCCCCGCCGGGCGGGATTTTAACCCCGCCGGGCGGGATTTTAATCCCAGCCGGGCGGGATTTTAATCCCCGCCTTCTGTATTCAGGCCGGCCCGAGCCGGCCTGAAGGGCCAAATCGGACCCCCTTTGAGAGGGAGCCCGAGCTCGGCTCAAACTGGGCCCGACCCGAGCCCAGTCGGTGAAACAGCCCAAGCCCCACGACGGGCCGGGCCAAGCCCGGACCGGTCAGGCTTTCTGGACACGACTAGTTGGGGGTGGGGGTGCACGTTTTTGTAGCGGTGGAGTTTTTAAACAAACACCACCGCTGTTTTTAATGTGTTTGACTGTGGCGTTTATAACCGCAGAACACTAAAAATAGTGTTTTTCCGGTAAACGTGATCGCTGAAAGGATTCGTCTTACGCTTCTGTTTTCACGCTTCTCCTCTTCGAGCCCTCGCCCAAAACCAATTTCGTGATTACCCTTTCTCGCAAAATTTGTCTTTTCGTCCGAAATTCTTGCGATCGCAGAGAACTTCCTCCCTGTCGTCAAGCACGACTTCTCCGACAATTATTTTTTATAAAGACAGACGCAGTTTTGAGGTAATTTTTTTTTCTCCCAAGCTGTTTCTCACAGTTCCGGGACAAATACTGTTTGACTAGTAGCTCCACGACTTCAACAGGTTCTATGAGAATGACGAGTTAAATATCACTGCTCTTTTTCAGTCGCAATCTAGAACATCATGCTTTCTTTTGGATCGACAGATCTACACTGTCGCAAGCTCTTTCTAATAGACCGGGGTCGGCGACTTGAGATACATTGGAAATTTGTCATTCTTCTCCCTCTTTTTTACTTTTGTCTCTATAGTAATTGATAATATTATCTAACAACACACTTATTTTGTATCTTTCTATTGCAAGACAAAACAAATTATAATTCAGGATTGATGGAAGTCACCAAACAGATAAAATTGTGTTCACGTTCGTGACATCACAAAAAACACATTTTCTCCAAACAACGAAACTGCGTTCGTGATGCAGTTTCAAACCACCGACCGCCACCACCGGCTACTGCGTTTATGACCGCCACCACCAACTGTTGCGTTCATGACCGCTACCGCCGTGCCAAACATAGCCTAAGTGCACATGCATGTGGTGACCTTCGCTAATAGGATTGTTATGAACAAATTAATAACTTATGCAATGAATGTAATCTAACATAACAATTGATCACAAAAATTATGAGAACACAATTAAGTGATTGTTATGTGCCTCGTACACCAGGTCTAGTTATTTATTATTATCTTTATTGTTTTCTCTAGTGGTTAGAAATTAGGCGTTCTCATTGTTGTTTGTCTTTTATTAGTATTGTATTTTAGTACGCTGTAAGCGTATATAAAGGCATAGATATTTATGTGTAATCAATGAATGAAGTCTAATCCCTCAAACCTACAGAGATTTTTGTAGCTATCTCCACCCGAGCAAGTCCCGCTTAAGCAGCCATGATTCCGGATCCGTTGCATCTTTCGTCGTCATTCTCGTCTCCAGCCATCCTCCGTCAACCTCTGGTCTAGACCCAAAACAACTTGATATTAGAGCACTCCTTCCTTTCCTTTCGATCGCCGCGAACCTTCCACACACAAAAACTTTAGTTGCTGCTTTCTCCGGCAAAACCAGAGCTTCCTCGAGTCCTGTTTTGTCTCCCCTAGTCGAATCCATGGTCTCACTTCAATTGCAATCCCCAGCTCTGCCCACATCCAATTCCTTCCAGCCGCAGCTATTCGCTCGTTCCTCCTCAGCCGCTGCACACATTCGATGCCTTTCAGACACAACATCTGTTCTCTTCTGACGCTCATCTACAGAGCATCTCCTTCCTTCTTATTCGCCCATTCCAGTCGATCCAACCACGCCCTCGACCGCCTCTTACCGTTGAACCGTCGCTCCTTCGGACGATTTAGTCCCCCTTCGAAGTCGCAGCCAACGAGTGCTCACCTGCATTTTTTTTGTCTCGCCCAGCACAACTCCTCGAGCCGGCCACACCTTTGGTTTCGAAGCAGATCCCACGATCCTCCGCCGATTCCGCCTCCATCGACCACAAAGCACCACGTCGTTTTACGCACAGTCATCAGGGTCATGTTTCCCGTCTGCGTCATGCCTCCTGCGCGCGTCCATCTTGTCTGTGACATGCATCTCACCCCTTGTCAAATCCTATGCAATTAATTAATTGTTTAATAATTATTTTTTACCCACATTAGCTTTCAAGCACTTAGCGCGCTCATCTTTGAGCTTCTAAAGCCGTATGCGGAGTACCTCCAGGCCGCCAAGGCGCAGTCACCTCTCCTGTCGCCACCCGAAGAAGCTCGCCCTCTCTCCGCATCCCTTGTCGTTCCACCCCCACCACCATCCCTTGCGGTCATCACCTCGCCGCCTCTTTTGCCGGCCCTCCGACCATCTAGCCACCTCCTGTACGACCACTTACTCCGCCTGTCCCTCCAGATCAATTTCTATTGCCAACCACCCCAAGTCGGCATTGCCATTTCTGATCGCTGTCACTCCTTATCCGCCCGAGCTATTGTCACCTTCAATTGCCCGCAACAGAAACTTGCCCTCTTTCAGCCTGCTCCTCGCCATATTTTCTGCCATCAGGGAGCACGAACACGCCTTGCCACTCGCTGCAACCTTCGCTACAGCAACGCGATACCACGAGTTGTTTTGGTGGGAAATTAACGAGCCGGCCGATCAAGATGTACAAGCCTCATTCGAGTTTGAGGACAAAGTCGATTTAAAGGCCGGGAGAGATATTATGGGCCTTGTGCACCGAGGCTAGTTATTTATTATTATCTTTATTGTTGTTTCTGGTGGTTATAGGTTTGGTGTTATCATTGGGATATCAAATTTTTTTCTCATATTGCCACTTTATTCACCTCTCCACGAACATTATATGCCCTCAACTGTCGCCATTACAAAAACTACAGTACGATTATTATCTTCCTCCTCAGCGGGAACAATACAATTACATACAATACATTCTTCCTTAGAAGGAACCACCACAGAACCCCATTCCACCCCACCAGAGCCTCAACTAGTTGAGGGAAATTCCACCAAACTATGACGAAAGACGCCAACATTGTGGGGCTGACTCACAACGAAAGCGGCAACTTTAAAGACACAGTAACTTGAGGATAAGGTGCAACAACAGTTTGTTCAGCCCCAAGAGCTCATCAATAATAGCCAGAACATTTTTCCGATCTTGTCATGTCAAGCTGAACTATAGACGATTCCTACCGTCTCCTTCGAACAACCCTCCTAAGACACATAATCGGTCAGCTTCGACTCCGCAGGGGGATCATCATTCATCATTCCTAGCCTAATGAAGCACCGACACTTCAAAAGGCATAGCGTATCAATGTCGGACTCTCCGACACTCGTCCAACTCTCCAACACTCTCTGACACGCATGTCGGAAGTCAACACGCTAGCTCATGCGGGGCTCGCGTGCCCTGCTCAATCGGTCACGTCCCTAAGCTAGCTACTTATGGTGAGGTGGGAGGCAATTTGTCTTGGAAGTACATTTTTTGTGAAAAATATTTTATAAATTCATATACAAGAGTGAGGCATATTTGTTAATGATTGGTGAAAAATGAATTGAAAAATGTGCAAAAGTCTCAAGAAGTGATCTATTTGAGATAAAAAAAACTAGAAGAAGAGGTGAATGCTAGAATAACGAGTCTTGCTCCTAAAAAAGTACATTTGCCCCATTCTAGCATTTCAAGTAGTGAAGGTGGGTTTACTAGTGGGGTGAATATTGTCTCTCAAAAAATGAAGATTGAAAGTGAGGAAAAAGATTTGCTTGAGAATCCATTATTTTTACTGATGATATATAATGGTAATATGTTAATGTTCTATCATTTTTTGACATTCTGTTATGTTTTACATTTGAATATTTGACGAGTATTATTTAAACATGACGTAGCTTATTTGAATATTTGTTTATTATTCATTTTTTGTTAAATATTTTAAGAAATATTTAATATACGTGTCCCAGCGTGTCAAAATATGATATTTTTTGAAAATTGACGAGTCACGTGCCGTGTTGTGTCGTGTAGCGTGTCGCGTGTCGTGTCGGTGGCTCGATGCAACATAGTTCCTAGCCGGCCTTCCTTAACCCATGTCCCCTTCACACAATAAGATTCCTACTCTCCCACGGACTCCACAACAAGCCACCCTAGTTGTCCTCTCCGAGCAGAGTCCTTCATGACTTCGACACCGACCACATATCTTGTCGATGCGAAGGCAACGAGATTTCTTTTGCACGATTCTTTTTTCTGTCATTGCTGCTGCATGGAATGACTATAAAATTGACGTGTTCTAAAATCAAGGTATTGATTTAAAAGAAAATTTTGTGATCGATTTAAATTGAGCGGCGCCATTAAGACTTTCATGTGCAATATCAATCTATATCAGTCCTAGCGTTCATAAACGTGCATAAATGTCAAACATTCGTTCACATTCAGCCCGTACGAATAATTTTTCCACATGCATTTCAATGAAAGGACAACCATGAAGATAAATTAACGCCAAATGGGATTATTGTTAACTTAGGCAACCGAGCTATGAAATTTAAGATCACTAAAATTAAGCATAAAATTATACTAATAGTTATCGAGGCATGAGATGTGGTTCGTACCAAGAGAGCATGCGCGTAACAACAAATCCAAATCGGGTCGTAGAGTCACTAAGGTGGTTCCTGGAGTATCCTGCGAGGTGTATCAAGTCAGATGGCCTGAAGGAGCTGTGTTTTCACTCGCAGAGGTCGATAATATCCAGGAGATTGTGAAGGTTGGGAAGGAAGTGGATGGGAAAGTTGACTGGAGGCCGATCAGATGCAAGGGTGGTCTGGACGATGGCATGGAAGCAAGTGGGAGGAGAATCGGCCTCCTGTAAAGGGAACCTCGGTCCCCGGGCGCTGAAGTGGTCACCCCTGAGGTTGTACGAAAGAGACAAGGTGGACGACGTCTATGGCTCGCCTGAGGAGTCGTCGCCAAAGACTAGGAGGGGCGTGGTTGGCAGTGGCATTGCATTCGAGCATACGCTAAGAGGCGTTTTCGGCGGGATAGGTCGAAAAAAAGAGTTTCGCTTTTTCGGTTTTTCTTCCTGGCTACCCCTTTTAGGAGGGTACAATTCTTTTTATAAAGCAGGGGGTTTCTTTGTTGTTTTTTTAATGGGGGGGGTAAAGAGAATAAACGAGGATGAATATGAAGAGGTTTAATAGGAATAAAGAGATATAGATGTGACATTTGGGTTTCAACAAATTGATTGAGGTTTTAATGAAATGGCTTTATGTATTCTCTCACCCAAATAATTATGAAAATAAACTTTAATTTCAGAATTATTAATTTTAATAATATAAAATACTTAATTTTAAAATTTCTTGTCTTTGCTAACACTAGTCCTAACTTACAAAAAAAATTTATGCATAGTTTCGTTGGCCAGTAACACCAATAAGCTGTACAATCTTGTGCGAGTAGCATGCACGATACATTGCTCACAGACTAATAATACGTACGAAAAATAAAAGGTAAACATGCGTGAAAATTAAAACATGAAATGCACGAAGACGTGCGCTACACAAATAAAAATACTGTGAACAAAAATAAAATAAAGATGCAATTTTGGGTGCATCAAAAATGCTCTTTTGTCATGAAAGAACTTGATGATCCAACAATTTTCTTAGCTTGTAGACAAGCTCGAATTGAAGGATTGAATGTTAGGTAACTTAATTATGAGTCAGTTTAGTACGAGTTATGTTTTTATTATGGGTTAGGAAATCATGTCAATTAATGTTATTCTTATGGTTCATTATTTTAGGAGTCCTTTATTGGAATCTTGATGTATTTTAAGTAGCCAAATGTTAGGGGGATTTTTGCAAAAATATCATTGTAAGTCTATTTAAAGGCCTTTGAGGCTATAAAGGAAAATATAAGAAGTTATCTTTTATTTCTCCTCTCTTGAGTTTCGATGGTTAAGTGTTTCAGTGTCCATAACAAAAGCTTCATTTATCCTGCTCTTCATCTCTAGCCGTCTCTGGTAGAGTCCATTTGGGTTGAAGTCATCTATGCCAATATCGTGCCAGTTATCCCCGTTCAAGTTGTGGAACTCCTTCATAGGGCACTAATGTGTATGAGAGTAAAATTGCTTGCAGCGGAAACATAGTTACTCCTGATACCGTGGTACACTTGATTGGATAGGCGGTGAGTGGGGATGAGATGGCTGTTGGGTGGACGAATGGTGGTTGGTCGAGGAAGAGGGGGTATTGGTGTTGTCCGAAGAATGGTTGGGGGGGGGGGGGCTTGGGAGGAGTGGAGGTCCATTGACGTCGCAATGAATTCGGCTTCGATGAATATGGAGAGGTCTAATGCTTGGTTGATGGTGGACAAATGGAGGGTGCATAAACGAGCTCAAATATGGTGTTGCAGGCCATGCATAAAATAGCCTAGGTAATGGTTGCGTGGAAGACCTAGCACGTGTATGACAAGTTCGATGAACTCGTCAACATATGGGTTGATGGAGCTCGTCTGGCGTACCCCCAAGCCTTCAATCACATTGCCAGAGTAGCGATGATCCTATGTTGTATAAGGCCCTATGTGAGATTGACCCAAGTGAGACCTGTATAAGACTAGTGGAGCCATCAGACCTAGTGAAGTGCAGACACTTCCATGCCATTGTGGATGATGTAGCCTTTTATGACTCTACTATATGCTGGAGGTCAAACTACCGCTTTGTGCCAGCAATCCATCTGAGTGGCTTAGTGTTGTTGAATGTTGAAATATCGATGCGATGGTGGGTCGAAGGTAATCTGGCAGGAGCAGCTTTCCCAAATAATGAGTCTTGGAGAGTCTAGGGCAGAGGTGGCGTTGGCCACTGACGCTCACCTGGATGTAGCGAGGACACGGGAGGAGATCGACGTGGTCGATCTTAATTTAGAAGCATGCCCACACGGGATCAAGTATGACAAGGATGTCTAATGCAAATATCATTCCATGGGCTGAGAGCGGCACGCGGTTTGCGTGGAGTGTTCAGTGCAGAGAAATTATGCATGGCGTGACTTCTATTCGGCGGCATAATGTAGGATGAAATGACAAAATTAGACCAATGTTACGAAAAATAGAAAGACCATGGTTTCCATTGAATGAAAAACAATAACATGATACAACTCGAGAGCGATGCTCCCGCCAAGCTCTTGGAGATTGGGTCTCCAAGCAACTTTCTCTCTCAAATGAGAGCCAAAACCATGAGATGTCAAGATACCATAAAACTCTCAAAGTCCCCTCCTTATATAGAGAGAGCGAGACCCTCTTGCATATTACCATACATAATGACAATACAAAATAAAATGACAATCAAAATAAAATGCTCTAGGGCTTCAAGCCGCCGTCGACACTTGTGCATAACATATTTTCTAGGCATTTTACACTGCATTGTGCTATGGCAATTTCACCGCATAAAATAAAAAGCATTTTGAAGTATTGGAGCCCAGAATTATGTAATGTTTACTGCTCAAGTTTAATATAAAGTGTTGGAAGATGACGTGAAATATCTACTGAATAATTTGTCTAAACTAGTTGCGTTCTTAAAGGGAACATTTTTGAGGCATTCTTATATACGTCTTATAATGTGCAAACCATCCTAGGTTCCTTTTTTCCGTTCTCTCTCTATTTTCCCTCCAATTCCAGGATATGTAACTTCCCTGGTTAGCTCATTGAGTGCTAATAAACTGCATATAACAAATTGCAGCAACAGAGTTATTGACACTATGTGATGCCACTCTATGAGTCGATGGAGGACGGCTTTGGTAGTTTCTTAACTCCTTTTAGGTCAACCTTTTACTCATGCTATATTTCTATGATAAAGTAACATATATGGCCCACTAGGAGCTGTTATGACACAGACCGTGATATGCTCTAATTTAGAATGACGTGAATTTTGTCACTGAAGAGTCGTTATTAGGAGGAAGCTGAAATGAAATATTGAACAAAACAGGTCCTGAACTTTAGCATCTAAAATGATTAGTTAAATACTACTTTGCAATTCGATTTGCTTTTGTAGTCTGTATATAATAATACATTACTTATCCTTCATTTAGAAATTTTCTTTTTGAGCTTCTTTCTTCTTGGTCATGGCTATCCCTTGTGCCTCAAGCTGAGCTATTTTGTTTCTACTGTAATGTGTATTTCTTTTGTTGGTTTAGGTGCGGTCATTGCAAAAAACTTGCTCCAGAATGGAAGAAAGCTGCAAATAACTTGAAGGGGAAGGTGAAATTCGGCCATGTTGATTGTGATGCAGAGAAGGTAATGGATTTTTCATACAAGCACCAACTGTTTTTGAAGTTGTCATGAACTTAGCTCAGTTTTAATGTTTGTGGTCTATGTTGTTTTATGCATGTAATTTATATTTAATTACCTAAAAATATATCATTTATTGACAAAAAGACAGTAGTTGAGGGGTACTAAATATTATTAAAGAAAAAAATAAATGTGCTTTTAAAAAGTGACAAATTATTTACTACAAATGCTTTATTGGTTATAAACAATATAGAAGTCTTGCTAGCACAGTAATGAGCAAAACAAATGCTATAATTTTTGATGATTCATATTAAGCTTGTACTAAGGGAAAGATGAGAAATTAAATAAGCTAATAAGCGAGGTTTATTGACTTTGATCAAATTAGATATAATAAAAATGATAATAATTGGATTTTCAGTGAAGATAAGGTGATCAAGGACAGATGAAGTACTACTTTGAGAAGTTTTAAATGAGAGTCGAAGGAAGAAAATATTTTAGAAAAGCAAAATGAACAAAATACGAGATATGTTATAGATTGATAAAACACTATGGCTTCGTTTGTTTTTGAGGAACTGGGATGCAGAAATTGGAATTGGCCCAATTCCAATTCCCATGGAAATTGTAATTGAAGTCAATTCCAACTCTGTTGTTCGCTGAATGCATGAATTCTATCATAGGAATTGGAATCGGTAATTCCGTTGTTCGGCTGTATGTTAAAATTTAGTGGATGAAATTAAAATTTTAAATTTATAACATTGACAAAATTGAAATATCAGGATAAAACATAGATACATATAAATTTAATTGTTGGAGGCCATAATGTCATGAGGACATTGTCATGTAAATTTAGTTGTGAGGACATTGTCATGATGAAAGGGATAAATGGAAGCAAGCAAGGACATTGTCATGATCAAAGGGATGAATGGAAGCAGAACAATGGGGCAAATATAATTAGATAATTACCATCCAATTTTCAAAATTTGCTACTCACAAGTCATTCCCTAAATGCCATTGAGCTCTAAGAATTTTTTTAAGCAACAACGAGATACATTTTACCACAACCAACATTTGGCAACAAAAAATAAAGATAAAAACGTAACATCCCCGACAAAAATTACATGTTTAGAAAAATCAAAAAGTGACCCTTCCAAATAGTAAGGTCATCTCAGCAGCTTGAAGTATCAAAAAGTCACAGCAGATCTCCAAGAATATGATTTTATTAACTGCCCATCGAACAAGCCAAACAAAAACTAGCCCTCTTGTACCGATCAGAATAGCAAAATGAGAGGTAAAAAATCAATATAAAACATGATTTTATTATCTTGGAAAGAACCCGGTAAAACCACAATGTGGTTGCGAGGCAACTATACGAAAAATGGAAACATTCTCTATCAACGAAGCAGACAACACTCAAATCCAAATAAATTCCGATCGGGACCAAACAATTCAAACCAATCAAATAGCGTGGTAGCTGCCGAGAGAGTGACAGATATGAAGTGGGAGGAAGCAGAAGAAAACTAAAATCCTGGCATAGTGAAGGGGTCAAGTGATACCTTGAGGCATGGCGGGATCTACGATTGGTAGAGTCGAAGTCGTGGCCGAGGTCGCAGGATGGAGAAGAGTCAAAGTCGTTGTTGATCGACGGAGGTCGTGGAGATCGAAGTCGATGTAGATCGTCGAAGGTCATCGAGGTCGAAGTCGCTCGCGGGAGAAGAGTTGAAGTTGCGCGACATCGCTTGCGGGATAAGAGTTGGGGAAGCGCTCGGTAGAGAAGGAATAGATAATTTTGACCTCATGAAGTTGGAATTCAGGGGGGTATTTTTCTCTATAATCAGTTCTTGTATGAATTGAATTGAATGCCGATTCCTAGAAAAATTTATGTTCGCCGAACGCTGGAATTGGAATTGCCAATTGAAGTTCAATTCCAGCTCTCCAATTCCAACCAAACGAATGGACCCAAGTGAAATTAGCTTTGAAGAAGATGCATATATACTACTTTAGATATATTTTTAGTAGTAGTTTGGTTGATCGATTTTTTTAATGGAGTTTTGGAATACTATGATGATGTCAAATAACTGGAGATGAAATTTTTTAGTTGCAATATTTAAGAAAAGGAAATTCACGTGATTATGTTAATTATAGATGAGTCAATCTTATGAGCTAACCATTTATGTTATGATAAATTGTTAATGGACAAATAGGCTTAGAAAAGTTACATCAATCTCAAATAGTCAATTTAATTTCAGGTAGGGGTGATATCGACTCAAGTTCGATCGAGTCAAGTCCGTCTCAAAATCAAATTTTTTGACTCGAAATAGATATCCATTTCGAGTCGAGCCGGCTCGACTCAAAATCGGCTTGATTCCGAGCCAGCTCAAAATTAACAATTTTTTATTATAAAAAGTATTAGAAAAGCCCATGTAAAAGGCCCATTTGATGGCCTTTTTTTCTTCCTCCTTCTTTAGTCCCACATCATGTATAGGATTTATTCTTCTCTCTCCTCTCCTATATATTTGTATTCTCTCCTTGTATTTACATACTGAAATAATACATACAAGCTTTGGGCTCTTTCAACATGGTATCAGAGGCAGGTTACGTCTAGCCGCGGACTGCCCCTTCTCTGTCCGCCCGGTCTTCTGCGGACTGCCCCTTCTCTGTCCGCCCGATCTCCTGCGGACTGCCCCTCTGCTTCTGTCCGCCCGGTCTCGTGCGGACTGCCTTCTGCATCCGCTCCGGTCTCGTGCGGACTGCCCTTCTGATTCCGCTCCTCTTCTCTCCCTCCGTGGTTCCACCCTCCCCAGGCTTCTTATAGCCATCTTCTGCTCTGACTCGTGGGGCCCACCTCTCTCCATCCGCTCCGGACGCTCATTCCTGTCCGCTGCGGGCTCTGCTTGTATCCGCTCGAGCCTCTCTGCTCGCGGACTGCTCCCTCTAACTTGTCTCTCTCTCGCTGCGGGCTCTGCTTGTATCCGCTCGAGCCTCCTTGCTCGCGGACTGCTCCCTCTTGTCCGCTGCGGGCTCCGCTTGTATCCGCTCGAGCCTCTTTGCTTGCGGACTGCTCCCTTTAGCTTCTCTCTCGCTCGCTGCGGGCTCTGCTGGTATCCGCTCGAGCCTCCTTGCTCGCGGACTGCTCCCTCTAGCTCGCTCCTTTTTTGTCCGCTCGAGCCTCTGCTCGCGGACTCTCTCTCTCCGCCTTCCCTTGCGGACTGCTCCTGTCCGCTGCGGGCTCTGCTGGTCTCCGCTGTGCTCCTCTTCCAGCGACCTGCCCACAGTTCGCCGCGACCTCTTGCGGACTGTTCCTTGTCCGAAGCTGCGACCTGCCCCAGTTCGCCGCGACCTCTTGCGGACTGTTCCTTGTCCGCAGCTGCGACCTGCCCCAGTTCGCCGCGGCCTCTGTCGCGGACTGCTCCTGTTCGCCGCGACCTCACTCTACTCGCCGCGGCCTCCAGCCCGCCGCGACCTCCAGCCGCCGCGACCTCCAGACCGCTGCGGTTTGTTCTCTCGGAGCCCTGCTGCTCTTCCGTCGCCATGTCCTCCGGCGACTCCACTACCGCTCAACCCCCTGCCGACCACGTGGCTCCTCTCGAACTCCGGGATGAGCTTCGGATTACTACTATTTCTCTCTCTGGCAAGGCTAATTTCATTCCCTGGGTCCACTCTGTCCGCCGGGTCTTACAGGCCAAGGGCCTTGCCCGCCACCTTACCCAGGGCCCACCAACTCCGTCTACTGATGATTGGCTCCGCAATGACGGCCGTGTCCAGACCTGGATCCTCAACTCGGTCGAGGGTGAGCCGTACCAGATGATCATGTATCATGAGACTGCTAAAGCCATGTGGGAGGAACTTCATTCGCTGTACTCCGGAAAGGACAGCCTTCAACACCTTTTCGACATCCTCACTGATCTTCAAGCCTTGGATGTTGGCAAAGCTCTGGACATGACCTCCTTCGTGGCCCGTGCTAAAACTCTCACGGAAGCCTGGATTCAGCACCAGCCCGCGACTACTGATCTCGCTGCCCACGCGCCCAGAAGGAGGCTGTTTGTATTGCTATGATTATGGCTCGCGTCCCGCCACACCTACATAGTATTCGGGCCCAGGTTCTGGCTTCACCCACTACCCCTTCTTTCTCTGATGTCTGCTCGATGTTACTTCGCGTACCACCTCCTCCGGAGGCTCCTGCACCACCCTCGCCACTCTTCTTCAGCAGGCCCTTCCTCCTTTACTCCCACACCCTCCTTTCCTCGGGGTGGCCGTACGGGCTCCCGTGGGCGGGGCCGTGGTGGCCGCGGACGGCCCAAGTGCACCTACTGCGGCCGGGATGGCCATACTGAAGCCGTTTGTCACAAGAAACATGGCTACCCCCCTCGCCCGCCTACTGCTGCTGTTACCGATAGCTCTCCTCCGACTGGTACGGATCTTGAGGCTCTTCGCCTACAGCTGCAACAACTCCAGGGGCTCCTCAACCCCCCTTCGGCTTCCCATGCCTCCACCTCCCATGCAGGTATTGTCTCCACCTCCGCTGCAGGTACTGCCTGTCTCTCTTCCAGCTCTCGCTGGATCCTGGACTCGGGAGCCACCCACCACATCACTTCCATGCGGCCGCCCCAGTTCTCTGCTGCTGCTCACCCCCCGTCTATTACTGTGGCCAATGGTGCGCTTGTCCCGGTCTCCGGCTGCGCGGACCTTCTCCTCCCTCCCTCTCTCTCTCTCTTCGCTCCGTTCTTTATGTGCCGGCCTCGCCTTTTAATTTACTCTCTGTTGGTCGTCTTACTACTGATATGAATTGCTTTATCACCTTCACCTCTTCTGGTTTTTTGATACAGGATCGGCAGACGCGGATTACCATTGGTAGGGGTCGGCTGCAGAACGGGCTTTACCTCCTCGATGTCTCTCCCACATCCCTTTCCTCCGTTTCCTCGTCTGATTGGCATTGTCGGCTTGGGCATGCCCCTCTACCTATCCTCCAGAAGGCGCTTCCAGACATTTCTCTTCCTGCTTTTCAATGTGATTCATGTATTATTGGCAAACAACCTCGCTCTTCTTTTCCAGCTCATTGTACTAGGAGCTCAGCTCCCTTTGATTTAATACATTCTGATATTTGGGGCCCCTATAAAATTCCTAGTATTTCTGGTTATCGTTATTTTATAACATTTATTGATGATTACTCTCGTACTACTTGGTTGTATCTCCTGCATGATCGCTCTGAGCTTCCGCGTGTCTTTCAGGCGTTTGTGTTAGAGACTCGTACGCAATTCTCTAGCACCATTAAAACTTTCCGCTCTGATAATGCTCGGGAATACACTAGCCACGAGTTTGCCACTCTCTGCGCAAACTTCGGTATTGTTCACCAGACCTCGTGTCCCTACACCCCTCAACAAAACGGGGTCGCTGAACGCAAGAACCGCCACTTGCTCGATGTGGCTCGCTCTCTCATGCTTCACATGCACGTTCCCAAAGTCTTCTGGAACTTTGCGGTGTCCACAGCATGTTTTCTTATCAACCGTCTCCCCTCTCCCGTTCTCCACAACACTACCCCCTTCAGCCTTCTTTTTCCCTCCACACCCGCCTTCCCCCTCACCCCCGGGTTTTCGGCTGTACCTGCTTTGTCCATAACTGGGCCCCACTCTTGACAAACTGGATCCCCGCGCGGCCAAACACATTTTTGTCGGCTACTCACGTACCCAAAAGGGCTATGTTTGCTACTCTCCGCTCACCCGGAAGGTCTCTGTTTCGGCTGATGTTACTTTCCGGGAGGATCAACCCTTCTTCCCTCCTCCTTTGCCACCACTTTTACCACCACCTGCTACAACATCCTCCCTTCCCCGGCCGGTGATCCCGTCCACTCACCTCCCACCATCTCTCCGCCTCCTCCAACCATTGACCCTCCTCGACCCCCTGTTATTCGGGTCTATGCTCGTCGCCCTCTTCCTCCCGTTGCTCCTCTGCAGTCGGCTTCGACCTCGGCTTCTCCGTGTTCTGCTGCTCCGGTATCGGCCTCTACCGCTCATCCAATCGCGGACTATGTTTCTCTCCATCGCCTCTCTCCACCTCTACAGGCCTTGGCTACTTCGCTCTCCTCGGTCTCTATTCCTACTTCTGTCCAAGACGCTCTTCAACATCCTGGGTGGCGTGCGGCCATGGAAGAAGAGATGGCTGCTCTTTGGGCCAACCAGACTTGGACCCTGGTGCCCCTTCCTCCCGGCCAGAAACCCGTTGGGTGCAAATGGGTTTTCGTCATTAACATGCTCCTGATGGGACCATTGATCGCCTCAAAGCTCGGTTGGTTGCTCGTGGCTTCACCCAGCAACCGGGCTGGACTATGACGAGACCTTCTCTCCGGTCGCTAAGCTCAACACGGTCCGCATTCTCCTCTCTGTGGCTGTCCATCGCCAGTGGCCCTTGTTTCAACTCGACGTCAAAAACGCTTTCCTGAACGGCGACCTTCAGGAAACGGTTTACATGCAACAACCTCCCGGGTTTGAGACCACGGGGGAGTCACGGGTTTGTCATCTTCTCAAATCTCTATATGGTCTCAAACAATCCCCTCGGGCATGGTTCGACAAGTTCAGCAAAGCTCTCCGGGACGTTGGCTTCACTCGCAGCTCGGCTGACTTCTCATTGTTTACTCGTCACCAGGCCACTGGTACGGTTCTCCTATTGGTATATGTCGACGACATCATTATTACTGGCAGTGACTTGGACGGCATACAGGCCGTTAAGCTACATCTGAGCTCCGTCTTCCAAACTAAAGATCTGGGTCCTCTTCGGTACTTCCTCGGTCTGGAAGTTGCCAGACGGTCAGATGGATTGGTTCTCTCTCAGCGCAAATATTGCCTGGATCTCCTTCATGATGCAGGCTACTCTGGTTGCAAACCTATTAACACTCCCATAGATGCAAATCACAAAATATGTGCTCAGGGCTCAGATTCTGATTCGCTTCTACCAAATCCAGAATATTACCGTCGTTTAGTTGGGAAGCTTATCTATCTAACAGTTACAAGGCCTGATATATCTTTCGCTGTGTGGACTTGTGAGTCGCTATATGCACTCTCCTCGAAGCTCTCATCTCCAGGCTGTGGAACGCATTCTCAGATATCTTAAGACAGCTCCTGGCCAAGGACTTGTATACAAAACCTCATCCTCCATTCCTACACTAGTGGCATACTCTGATGCCGACTATGCTGGCTCCCTCGACGATCGACGATCTACTAGCGGGTTTTGTACCTATTTTGGAGGACATCTGATTACTTGGCGAAGCAAGAAACAAGCAGTGGTTGCTCGATCCTCAGCAGAAGCAGAATATCGGGCAATGGCTGCTGTGGTCTCTGAACTCACATGGATTGAGAGTCTCCTTACCGACCTTGGAGTTAAACTACCTTCACCAGCTCTCCTCCTTTGTGACAGTCAAGCTGCCATACATATTGCCAAAAACCCGGTCTTCCATGAAAGAACGAAGCATATTGAGGTAGATTGTCATTTCATCCGAGAGAAAGTCCACATGAAGAAGATCGAGCTCAAGCACGTTCCGGGTACTGAACAGGTTGCTGACATCCTCACCAAAGCTCTTCCTAGTACCCTCTTCTATCAGTGCCTATCCAAGCTTGGCGCATACGACTTGTACGCTCCAGCTTGCGGGGGAGTATTAGAAAAGCCCATGTAAAAGGCCCATTTGATGGCCTTTTTTTCTTCCTCCTTCTTTAGTCCCACATCATGTATAGGATTTATTCTTCTCTCTCCTCTCCTATATATTTGTATTCTCTCCTTGTATTTACATACTGAAATAATACATACAAGCTTTGGGCTCTTTCAACAAAAAGGTTTAAAATTTTATAATTAAATAGTAGTTTTTTAAATTATCCATTAACTATTTTAAAAATATTTTACATATACACACTTTTGGCTTCTTAAACAAAATTAAAATGCAGATTTTTCTTTAAATATGAATAAACAGATGTTAATTAAAATTGGTATCAATTAAGAGTATTCCAAGGAAAAAAACTAGTGGATACTGCTCGAGGAAAATTAATTAAAGAACTTGATAGTTGTTTCCATGAAATGCTGAGTTGCACGCTTGATGATGCAGACAATGCTTCGGATAGGAAAGGTACACTGCACGGAAAGGAAAGGCACGTTTCACGGGGAGTAGCTTTGCTCTAAGGGTCCGTTTTCGGTCCGTTTACGTACCTATTTTTCGGTACACAAATAAAAGACATTTCGTTCTTGCGGTGGGGCCCGCGTTTTCACAAATCGAAGAAGCCTACGGTTTCTTCTCTGTCGCTGAGAAGCCGAGGCCTTCGAAACTGGTTGCGATCACCTCCTTTTGCTGCTAATCAAAGGAAATATCCTCGACAAAGGTTAGTCTCAAGCATCGTACTCTGATTTCGTGGCTATTTACCGAGTAGTTGTGATTTTCTGTTTTTTTTTATCGAGCAAAACGGCTCTGAAACTTAACATTTAGCATTCCGACTAGTTTGTATTACAATACGGCAGTATTGTTGTAATGTTATGATACAACACCTGTTATATATATACATTTAGCATTACATACAATCGTATTGCAGTTGTATCGTCCTGAATATAATGCGCAAACTACCAGCTAGATGCAGATCTCCCTGTGCATGATAAAATGTGTAGTCGTTTGTTGTTTAAGTGCATGCTGTAATAAGAAGTTAGTACTTATATATTTTTTTGCCATACATATGTATTCATATGTTTTGTCGGATTTTGTGTTATAAAAAACCATTTTTTTTATAATACGATTGTATTGCATGTAGATACGGTCGTATTTCTATTGTATTGCATATAACCTCGTAAATACAGCCGTATTGAAGTTCTATTTTCCAGAAATTAGTGCCCTTTCTGAAAATACATCCTTTCTAAAATTAGTGCTCAACATCAAATATTAGGAGAAATTGCGATGCAACTTGTATTTTTTAGAAGTAGATTTAATGTAAAATTATGTAAAATTGCGATATGATTAGCTAAAACTGCAGTGCCTTTAACAACTCTATTTTTTCAAAATCTCAGGCTAGATGCAAACATAATGTGCACGAAAAATTGTGTAGTCGTTTGTTGTTTAAGTGCATGCTGTGATAAGAACTTAGTACTTATTTTTGTCATATATATGTATTTCTATGTAGTGTCGGGTTTTTTGTTGGATCTAAAACAAATTTTTTTAATAATACGATTGTATTGCATGTAGATATGGTCGTATTCCTATTGTATTGCAGTAAATACAGCCGTATTGTCATTCTAGTTCCAGAAATTAGTGCGCTATCTGAAAATACATCCTTATTAGATCATATTGTAGTAGTCATATGTTGTGTGGTTTTTCTTTGTAGTAGTCATATGTTAAAGACACAACTCTTGTATTATCTATGTATAACACAAAATACAGTCGTATTGTAGTAGTTATATGTTGTGTGGTTTTTTTGTTTCTAAAACATTTCGGTGTTACAATACAGTTGTATAGTATGTAGATACGACCGTATTCCAATTGTATTATATTTGTAATACAGTACAGTTACACGCCTCTATTTATCCAAATATCTTTTGAATGATATGACAGATGACTGTATCAACAAGTTTACACTGTCATTGTGCCTCATCATCAGAATGTACTGTAGGAAACACAACTTTCTCCTTGTTCATCTGTCAATAAGACAGCAGATAAAGTAAATATACTACTGTATTACACATGTAATACAGTCTTATTTCAGCATATATATACGGTAGTAATAAGACAATATCTTACAGTGTTTATAGTATCATTACATGGAACAGTATTCTTGTCCATTTCCTGCGTCTTCTCAGGTGCTATATAGTTGTCCTCCATAGATCTGCGACAGATGAACGTATTGTTGGCCTCTCCCACCAAAGAAATGACACTGAACACATAAATTTATCATTAAACGGGCTCTCAAAATTATAAAACATCCCTCATAATCTTCAGCAAATAACAAGAAACAGGGAAAAACTCAAGATATTTCGGGAAGCATATACTTACGGACTGCAATGGCGGGAAATGCAAATCTCCGCCCGCGAGAAGGGTCCGTTTCAGATATGCGTCGGCAGGTTGAGCTTCGTTCCAGGCTTCTTCACTTTTGCTGTGCTATTTGAGAGAGTTAGGCCGAAATGACAAAGATGAGGGTAGTCTTTAGTCCAAACCCAGAAAACGCGATGGCCAATCCTCCTATTTTTTACATTCAAACGAAGACGACTACTTGCCGCTCAAAACCCTGAAAACGTGAATGCGGAATTTTTTGGAGGGAAACACGAGCTCTTCCCGAAATAAAGGCCTTTTATATGCGTACCTATTTAATAGGTACGCATACGTACCTAAAAATTACCCTTGCTCTAATGCTGCAAACAATGCTTCTCAGCTGATGCATTACAGAGCTGCACAGTGTTCCTCCCTTCGAAAATCGAGAGACATGAGTAGGGATGCACTCATGCACCGCTGCCAGCCGAAGTCTAGCGCCTAGGCAGGCTATTTTTACATTTTTAATTTTATTTAATCTAGCCATCTCAATCTATAAATCGAGCCGACACGAATCATAAATCGAGCGATTCATATGTGGCTCGAAATCGATTTGAAATTAATTTTGAGCCATTTTTTTATTCGATTTAGCTTGACTTGAATGTTTTATTTTGAGTTTGATTCGACTAAAAATTTGAGCGAATATTGAACGATTAACGAGTTTCGTTTATTATGCTCACCCCTAGTTTCAGGTCATGAAAATCTGCCATGGAAGCAATTTTGATGTTAAAACTAATAATGAAATATTATGCAAGCTAAGAAATTATTTTCATAATGATTTGTTGAATGACATATGGTCGAGTACCACAAAATTTAATTTGATGTGTATATTAAGGAAGGAATATGTTACAAAGGTATATTGAAGTTGTTAATGGTATACCTGATGAAGTACTAATTATAATTTAAAATTGTTGTGGAGAAATTAAATAATTTTTAATCACAATAGGTTGAATTCATATTTTTTTTGTTCTAGTTCGTAAGATGCTAACAAATGATACCCCAACTAGGTGCTAATGTGCCTGTTTTTTTATAAATGATATAATCGACAAGACGTTAACGAAGTTAAATGGAAGTTAGATCATTGGAGATATTGTTAGAAGATGCATGCTTTCAAAATAGTAGAATAAAATAGAGTGCATAATATCCAATTTTAATAGGATGATATTAAATATTACTAATGTATCTTATTAGAAGATAAAGGGATAACTATGTGTGATAGGTAAATGATTGGAATTAGCCGCAAGATCGATATTGGACTTCGGGCCACCACTCTGCAGGGACTACATTCGTGGACTCGCGCAGGATGCATTGATCAGATTGACGATCAAATACCACTAACACGTCTGGAGTGCCCTTTTACAATCTATGTATTTTATTTTTATTTTGGACTTTATTTAGTATGATTCAGACATTAGACTTAACGACCAATCATAGTCTTTCATATCGGATGCCCTAGCTCCTTTTCTCTATAAATAAGAATGATGGTTGTCAGTTTGAGGGATTGTTAGCCTTGTGAGAGATTCCAGAGCTGACAATCATGTCGTGGTGCGACGTCGCGAGATCCCGGTGTGTGACGTCCTGGTTATTATCCACTCTCTTCCTTTTTTTTACTTTCCTTTGAAACCCTACCCACTATTTCCCCTCACGTACCTCCATAGAGGGATCTCTCTTGTCTTGGCCACGACCTCCAGCAAACAAGCAATCCCCCGATCGGTTCTATCGTAAGCCATTCCTCATCTGCCTCTGACAACTGCAATTGCACGCCAGGACACTTCCTTGCTCGCCTGCCTCAGTCGTACGCCGACAACCCTCACCGTCCCTGCTGTACCGTAGCATCGCCATCCACATTCATTACCAGCTCCCACACGTGTCCCCTCCTTGCATTCCTCTGAAAGACAGAACCCCACACCCGGCGGTTCCCTATTTTTTTCCTTCTGCTGCACGCCACAATCCCAGTCGCCATTTTCTAAAGCAAGCCCCGATCCATCTCTGTTCCATACAACTAAAGTCATTCCCACCTACAACAACTGACCATCATCTCCTTTCACCGCTTGATCTTGTGCTTGTGAGTTTTTTTTAATAGTGTGCTTCTTATTCTCTATTGAATAATGGATGAGCATTGCATGTTTAGTTGGGAATCTTATCTCGTTTGCGCTCTTTATTCATTTTCTTATTTGTCTTTAAAATTTGTCTGTGTAAGTGAAAGCTTAAAATCCTTTGCGCAAAGGAAATCTTGTTTTCCTAGTCACTTGAAATTGTAGTGAAAGTTGTCTTGTGTTGCTAAGCCTACTTAAGTCCTACTGCTAAATTTAATTCCAAATTGGATCATACCATAAACGTGTCATACATATTAGGTCCGTTCGAGTCAACCCCGCACCATTTACTTAACTTGCATTAGTGTCAGCACATTTTCACAGCCTGTCCTGCATCAGTATGTACCTTGGATTTGTTTATTTAGCAGAATTGTGATATAGATGAGTAAATAATCTCAAAAATTATGATTCCATGCTTAAAATTAGTAGTGCCTCGGCAGTATAATACGATAACAGAATATCATGGATACTAAATATAAATTTTGTAAAACCATAATTCTTCTCAATGTTGACAAGTTGATGTATGGCAAAACTTGAAAAGATAAATTAAGAAATGATTATATTAGATGAACATTGGGATGAATTTTTTCGAAGATAATTACTTGCATGGTTTGGGCATACACAACGGCTTTGAAAATACACAAATTAGATGGGTAGACAACATTAGTTCTGCATTTATTTCTTCACCTATGTTTTTGTTATAACTTTAATCCTGTAATTTTTTTTTAGCATGCATCCAGTATCCCATTCATTCAAGGATGTGTTCTTTAAACTCAGTGCTTCGTTCTTTATTGTCTTGTGGAAACTCCCTCCCATTGCTGGCTCTCATGCTCCATAATAAATAAGTAAATAAATTTCTTCACTCACCTTTTTTTCTAATCATTTTATGACCCTCTCATATAATTTTGCTGATAACTGTTGATTAAACATACGTTATATTATTAGCAATTGAAAGCTTGAATCTCCAAATATTTTTAAATTCCTTATGCTAACGTTCAATTTACAGTCCTTGATGAGCAGGTTTAACGTAAAAGGATTCCCTACAATTTTGGTGTTTGGGGTTGAGAAAGACGGCCCATTTCCCTATGAAGGTGCAAGAGCTGCTTCTGCAATTGAATCGTTTGCATTAGAACAATTAGAATCCAATGTCTCTCCGCCAGAAGTGTTGGAATTATCTGGTCCTGTAAGATCCCATGTTCTGTTTCTTCTCATTTTGGTTGTTTGAATTTCGAGAAAAATTGTTTTGTAAAATAATTAATCCACTATTCTGTTGAATGTTGTTGGATTCAAACATAGAATCCCAACTCCTCTCAACAAAAAAATGAGTGTGTACATAATCATCATTAAAAAGGGCAGCCCAGTCCACAAAGCATCCCCGTGCATCAAGGGTCCGGGGAAGAGTCCCACCACCACAAGGGTGAAATGTAGACAAATCTTGCCCTGCATTTTTTGCAAGAGGCTGCTTTCAGGACTCGAACCCGTGACCTCAAGGTCACACCGAACCACCTCAACTGGTGCGCCAAGGCTCCCCTTCTTACAGAAGCTTCATTAAAATAAAAAATATATATTTATATCTACAAGAAACCAACTTAAAGCCTGCAGCAGCCTTCATGCATGTTATAATGTTTTTTCTTTGTATGTAGGATGTGATGGAAGAGAAATGTGCAACAGCTGCTATATGTTTTGTTGCTTTCCTTCCAGATATCTTGGATTCAAAGGCGGAGGGAAGAAACAAGTATCTTGATATCCTCTTATCAGCCGCTGAGAAATTTAAACAAAGCCCTTACAGGTAAAGCTTTACCCCTAGAATCTTCATTCTCATTCATTCTTGTTATATTTATATGTGAAATTTATTTTGCATAAATATTTTCCTATAGTTATTTATTTTAGTCTACCTTTTTTCATCTGTAATATTTTCATTAATTTTATCTAAATTTTTATGGATGCTTTTTTCGCTTCATTAGATATTACACCCTAACAGCCAATATTTACTGCTTATCTTATGCTCCGTTTGGCACGACAATGGTGGTCATGAACACGGTGGTTATGAATCATCATTCGTGAACACCCGACTTCACCTAAGGAACTTCGTCCACTTTTATGTTCAAATTAGTTTTTTTTTCTTGACGATGGTCGTAAATGTTGTCATGTCAAACATATATTCTATCACGGTGGTGTTTTTGTCCAAACATACTGGAGCAAAAACTCCACGCCAAATAGAGACTTAGATCGGTGACTTCTTCAATCCTTTTCCTATAATCCTTTATCAATCTTCAATTCCTAGTTTTGTGACACCCATTTTAAGATAATTTTAGCCCTACTCATTGGATGCACGATATTTTACACCATTTCGGCAGATGCGCGAACATTCTCTAAAGCCATGTCCGCCCTCGGTGTGTGTGGTACAGTTTGTGAAAAAAAGGGGGAGTCTTTTTTTCCTTTCTTTTGTTTATTTTGTAGGGTTCACGCATCCCATCTCCTCCAAACTCTCGCAGCCACCCCTTCTCGCTGTTCTTCTTCACCGATAACTCTCAATCTGTCGGGGCCCTCTTCCATTTCAACGCTTTTACTTGTTTCTTTTTGCGATGCCGACTATCATTTTTCACTTCCTGTATACACGTTGAAGAGCTGTGTTTTTTTCCATGATGTATTATACTCGTGTTCATAGGTATGGGTTATTTAAAAATACTTTTCTTTTCTTCTTCTCAAATATATAAACTAATAGGGTAAAAACATTTATGTATAATACTCACATTCAAAAATATACTTCTTTAAGTGTCTTTTTTCTATCCATCAAGTGATTCATATATATATTTGAATTTTTTAAATTATTCGTATTTTTTATTTTGGATTAAAATTTGTATGAAGCACATACGCACCAATATTTGTTTTAATGCATGTTCAGTATAGGATGCAAATTT
Organism: Platanthera guangdongensis; assembly: GCA_039583875.1. Lineage (NCBI taxonomy): Eukaryota > Viridiplantae > Streptophyta > Magnoliopsida > Asparagales > Orchidaceae > Platanthera > Platanthera guangdongensis. Next base: position 43,369,981 of record CM077151.1, read on the forward strand.
GGCCCGGATTTGGTTGCCCGGCTCGGTCCGCCCGGGTATGAGCCCGGTTAGGCCCGGGTCCATGCCAAGCACAAGCGGGCTCACCAAGCTCCCTTTTTTGGGCAGGGCCCGCCCTGGTGCCTGGCACGGGCCGGTCCCAGGCCCGCCTGGGCATTAAAGCCCGTTGGTGTTCAACAATTTAATGTTGGCTGCCCATCATTAATGTTGGTCTTGCTAGCAATTTAATGCTGGTGGCCCGACATTTCTGCTGGGCGGCCAGCATAAAAATGTTGGCAGCCCAACATCAGCCTCATGGGCTTATTTGGGGCCTAATTGGACCCGGTGTAGTAGGCTCAAGCAAGTACCCTTGTTTTACTGAGGCCCGGGCCCAGTTTGAGCAGGGCCCGACAACAAAAAGGCCTAGGCCCAGGGAGCTCGAACCCAGCCTGGTCGTGCGGGACTTTTTTTGCACCCCTAGTTCAATATGATCATTACTGCTATTTAATGATAGAGAACATATTCCGTACAGATGATGATTGCAATACAAGCTTCCTCTCCCTATTTAGTTCTAATCACAATACCAACTTGTAATGACTCAATCATTTTATCCAATTTAGACTTTTAACCTAATTTCATGATACGTCTGGCTTGATCTGATCTCGATTATAGCTATGCTTGGTTGATTAGCTTCGGTTTGTTAAACTATAGATTGCACTCCTACTTTTGAAATTACAAAAATCTCCCATGAAAGTTCACTTTTTATAACATCCATTCACAAAAAGGCACCCTTGAAAACTTACTCCAAGGGGGTATTTTTGTGCATGAATGTTATAAAATGTTAACGGCTGATTGACTTTTATCTGAGCATATAATCGGTTTTAAATTTCCAAACAATCTTCGATTATCGAGCAAAATTCACAGACGTGGATCATCTGCACAATGCAACTTATTTGCACCTTTCTTATGCTGGAATTAACAAATTCTTTGTGCGCAGTTATGTTTGGGCTGCTGCCGGCAAGCAGCCTGATCTCGAGCAGCAGGTTGGTGTGGGCGGCTACGGCTACCCCGCTTTGGTCGCACTCAATGTGAAAAAGGGCGCCTACGCCCCCCTTCGTAGCGCTTTTCAGCTCAAACAGATCAAGTACGCTTCTCATCTCCTTAAATGTTGTCCATGTTATTACTCAGATGAACCCAAACTGATATAAAGGAGCATAATTTGCAGTGAGTTTGTGAGGGAAGCAGGCCAAGGTGGCAAGGGAAACCTCCCCCTTGAGAAAGTCCCCTCCATTGTGAAAACACAACCTTGGGATGGTAAAGATGGAGAGGTCATCGAAGAGGACGAGTTCTCCCTCGAAGATCTGATGGGCGACGACGGTGACGTTGCGGCTGCCACGAACGACGAACTATGACTGAAGCGAGTGTTCGTGTTCGAGCTTAAAGATATCATGCGAGTTCTGGGCATCGAGTAAGCCAGATTCTTGAGAAAGAAAAAAGAGTTTGCATCGTCGTGGAAGTTGAGCATTCCTAAACTGAAAATCATAGATTTTCGTCCGTAATAATAGAGAATTTTGATGGCCGGTTAAGAACTATAAACTGTTATGCTCATTTTAGTGCAGAAAATTTGAGCACATATTTTACATCCCAAGATTTAGGCTCCGTTTGCAGATGAGTTAAACCGTCATTCGTTAAGGATCACCGAACAAACGTCATTTGTTTGAACATAAAAGTGGATGAAGTTTCTTATGTGGGGGTTAACAAATGACAATTTAACCCTCATGTTTATGACCGCAGCCTTATGCTAAGCTGGCGACCATAAGGACTAGGTTGCAGCACGTGCTGGAGAGAGGCTGATTGAAATGGGTTAAAAAATCACACACGTGAGTGTGAGCCGACTCCAAGACCCGTCTTCAGTTTGGATTGCAACTTCAATTCGCCTGCATGAAGCTGGAACCGCTCGTAATCATCGGTCGTCCATGTGGTGGTGAATTCGTTGCCGGGCTTTGCACACACCGCCCGTCACATTATGGGAGTTGGTCGTGCCGAAAGTCGTTGCCTTAACCCGCAAGGAGGGGGAAATGTGCTCGATCACCTCATTTTCCAGAAGAGCTAATGGTTCTAGTAAATCTCATGATTGTCTTTGCACTACTACGTCCATTATCTCTGAGCCATCTTTTAGGGATCCAGATCTTCTCCATTTCAAATGAAATGGAGGAGATTCATTTCATTTTTAGTGGACAAGATTACTCCCAAAAAAATCTAGTAGACATGAATTTTTTGAATAAAAAAATATAAAAGGATGGGAAAAACAGAACTCGTCGGATCAAAAAGCAAATGATCTTATCCGTGAAATGAATCCCCTCCATTTTGTTAGAAATGAAGAGGATTCTGGAGCATCTTTTAGGGGTCTTAGCTGGTGATTTAGGATGTTTCCCTCTAGACGATGAAGCTTATCCCCCTTTGTCTCGCTGGCTAACCTTGACCTCTGTTTGTGGCCATATCTACAATTCAAAGTTTGCCAAACTTTACTTTTGCCCATTTTCTCACCCTTTATTTGATATCGATCTCTTGTGGCCCGCAATGGCTTATGCCTATTTTCTCTCCCTTTATTGATGATTTTTAATCATTCCGATCCCTAAATGTGCGGATGGAGATCGAGTTGAGGAAAATGACTATTTCTTTGTTTTTCATGCGATTTCAGTGTGTTTGGGAAGATTTATATAGCTAGGGTTTCTTTAGGAAGATTTAGATAATTAGGGTTACTCTTGTCCTATGATGACGAAGGCAAAGAGGCCAACCAAAGTTTTTTTTCTTAATTTATTAATCTGTGGATAATAAACATTTACGCAAACAATACATTTGTCTTCGTTTAAAGCTGCGAATAAGCAAAACCAACAAATAGATAAATGTGATTTGCAAATAACAACCGTCAAAACACTATAAGGGCTAAGGACTTGTAGAATCAGCCCATTTCACAAGGGGCCACATCGTATTTACACAAAAGACTTTCCATCAGCGGCGATCATTTAATATTGTTCAGCGGCTACGATCATCCTGCACACATGCTGGCCAATACTTTGATCAAGCGATGGTTACTTTCAACCGCCGCATGAATTCTGTGTAAAAAAGTATTGCATTATGTATTATCAATTTATCATGAATTCTTTTACTGTGCTTTTATTATATATTATTGTTGCGGGTCGCCCGGCTTTTTTCCCGGTCTGGAGAATCAGACACGCAAACAGTTAAAGAAAACTGCAGCAAATGACAAGAAGGGTTTTTGGCGTGGAAAACCCGGAAAGGGTGAAAAATCATGTGGCTGGATCTGTGCCGAGCCCAATTCCACTATATCTCGTGTGTTTACAAAGGTTGAAGTTTGATCTCGTAAGGCGACAAACCGCTACTCTGTTACAAGTGTAGAGAATGAAATGCGACGAGGAGGAAAAGAGTAAGTCCTCGAAGCCTTGATGAGAGCGCTCCGACTTTGATATGACATTGAACTCACGGAACCTCGGTGGAAGCGTTCCATGTGGAAAATCTTCCAAGTCCACGGAGCCTCTGGAAGGAGCGATCTCGTTGATGTGGAGCCTAGATGAGAGTGCTCTCGCTGAGGCAGTTGACGTCTCTTGAGGCGTGAGGAAACTGTAGCGCAAGGAGGAGAGCAGAGTGAATTCCTGAGCAGAGAATCGGCTTAAGTCCAAGATCTCGTCGGAAAACCTTAGAGCTCTATCTTGCCTCTGGAGTTGCTTGCTTTCAAATGAAGGTCTGAGGACATATTTATAGTTTTCTGGAGAGCTATGTTGGTAATTGTGCCAGGGAGTGATTTGTGCTGGTGAATGGTGTTGCTCCGTTTTGATCACTTGGATCACCATTTTTACCAAAATGACGAGAGTGCCCCCTTCCCACCGGGCAGTTCGAGCGGCCCGGGCAAGGTGCCCGGACAGGGCGGGGAAGGAGGAGGCCTAGGACGGCGAGGGCCTCCGGCGGTGGTGGAGATCGCGGCCACTGGCGCCCCCGCGCACGGATGTGTTGCGCGTGCGGCGCGTCCATGCAATGTAGGGTCGCACGGGCTGGGGCACTGTGTGCGCGGTGCCACGACAGCGCTGCTGCGCGCGGGCTGCCACGCGCAGACCGCTGCGCGTGGTGCTGGCCGTGCGCGGGGAGGCTGCCGCATGCAGGCCGCTGCGCGCTTTGCTGGCCACGCTTGGGGCTGCTGCACGCGTGGTGCCGCGACAGCGCTGTGGGGCCGTCGTGCGCGCTGGGCCGCGACAGCGCCACTGCGTAAGGGTGGCCGCATCAAGGGTCTGCACATCCGTGAGGCACACATGGTCCTTGTGCTCGCGCTTGCGCGTGGAGCTCGCGTGCGGGCTTGTTTGGTCCTGTTGGTTCTTCTGCAAGTCTTTGATTGTGCTCTGATTTAACTTAGAAGGTTCGGGAGGAACCTCATCAATTATTATCAATATAATCTTATTCATTTATCCTAAGAAGATGATTACGGCCCTGTTTGGCGGGGCTTATTATCATCGGTCAAGCGATTATGACAGCATGAACCAGATCATAATTTATGGTCCAGTTCATGCGGTCGTAACCGCTTGACCGGTGAAAATAAGTCCCCCCAAAAAAGTCTAAATTAGAATCGATATAAGGAATAAAGATGTACAAATATATATATATATATATATTATATATATATATATATATATATATATATATATATGAGTGACAGGCACGGGCCTTCGGCCCGGGGGTGCGACATATGTTGTGGGTGCGACATATGTCGTGGGTGCGACATTTGTCGTGGGGGGGGGGGGGGGACATTTGTCGTGGGGGCGACATTTATCGTGGGCGGCGACATTTGTCGTGGGCGGCGACATTTGTCGTGGGGGCGACATTTGTCGTGGGTGCGACATTTGTCGTGGGTGCGACCATTGTCGTGGGTGCGACCATTGTCGTGGGTGCGACATTTGTGGTGTGTGCGACATTTGTGGTGGGTGCGACATTGGTCATGGATGCGACATTTGTGATGGGGGCGATATTGGTCGTGAGAGCGGCATTTTTCCAAAGAGAACTTTGTTGCATGATTGATTGAATCGCTAAAAGTGAATTATCACTTTATTAGGATATGTTAAAACTCGTGAAATCTATCTTCGATTTATGTTCAAGCTTTGGTAATAAAACATGTATGTTCCATCTCACAGAGGAATGTAGAACATGGTATTTATTATTCTTTCTTAATTGTTTTTTCATAGGGATTTTAATCATAATATGCTCTGCATAAAGTTTCTGTGTTAAGTCGTCTTTGTATAAATTGTTTGTCCACTTGACCTAAACATATATGAGAAAAATCATGTTTCCATCTTCTCTACACATTTCAATACAAAAATTAAAAATTATAGTTCATGGACAAAAATTTAAAGCACATGGACATAAAGATAACAATGCTATACAGTCAAATACATGGAGCAACTAAAAAGTCAGACTGCAATTGAGACAACCTACATAAATATAAAATATATGGTATCAAACACTATGATAAAGCGCGTCAGTAACTCATATAAGGAACAACCAAAACTATAAACATATTGAGTTTTCAGTATAGAGAAAAAGAACAGCAGAAATAGAACACAAAAATCATTTGCTCATGAGCTTCAAAAATTACACTTGGATCATCATATTAGTCATTTACTAATATCAGAGTTTCTCAAATGAAAAATCTTAATTACCTCCCGGGTTTTCCACATTCAAAAAACATCTTGATTCTCTAAATAAATATGTACTCAAACTTATAAAGTTGGCACATAGACAAAGTTCACATATTCAACTGTTCTATTGAAATTTCATTTACTAATATCAGAGTTTTTCACATTGGATCATCATGTTAGTCATTTACTAATAATAGAGTTTCTCAAATGAAAGATCCAAATTTCCTCCCGGGTTTTCCACCTTCCAAAAAAAACCTTGATTCTCTAAATAAATATGTGCTTAAAATTATAAAGCTAGCACATAGGCAAATCTCTCATATTCGACTGTTCTATTGAAATTTCATTAGCATAAAATTGCATTGGAAAGGTGAGATATGTAACAGTAGAAATAGAACACGAAAATCATTCCTAACATAAACTTTAAAAATTGGTTGATATCTGACTAAATTGACAGGAAAATGACTAAAATTTAGCTTAATCAAATTGAAGGAAAAAAATAGAGCTATTTCACAGAGTTCCACAGTCACAACCAGAATCTCAGATAATAACATAGAAGCAATAATAACTCGAAGAGAAAAAGGGGTTCCCCATCCAAATGACCTAATAATCGAGTAAAGCCAGATATCTTTGCAGTAAAAAAGGTGTGACGGATTACTCGTACCTCCATGGAGCAAATTTTGATCGAGTCCGAACTCGAGAATCGCAGGTAAAACCTCCGCTGTAGGTTTCGTTGTTCAAATCTTAACTGAAGATGTGGTAGTATTCACCATGAAAAATACTCTGCACCAATTTTTTAGCTTCTGGATATAGGATCGATGATTTGAGTACATTCGTATCCATCTCAAATTTGTGTCCTATTTCATCCGAGCAAGACTTGCAAAGAGAACGACTGCGTAAAGAGTTAGAGAGAAGAGGGTGTTCTCACATGGAATCTTGGTAGGTTTGTCCTGATCGACGGCTAGGGTAAAGCGAACGGCTGGCCGTGGAGATTGTCGGGCGCAGGAAGGTCTTCTGCGGAGATTGTCGGAGGCAAGTTCGCTCCTCAAGAGGTCGGCGACACCAGTTGCGTGATGTAGATCGGTGAGGAGACGTGGAGGCGCAAGCGGGAGGGGCGCCGACGTGTAGTCGCGAGCAGGAGGGGCGCCGGCGTGTAATCGGGACTGGGAGGGGCGGCGACTCCATCTGTCGGGAAGGGATTTATCGTGGTAGATTTTTGATCAGGTTGAAAGGATCGGCGGGTTACTATATCACGGCGTGATGTTTGATCCATGTGTTTTCAACGGCTGTGATGACTTTTATGTCTTATTTATCCAGGCATTTTGAAGGATGTGATACTTCTTTTTAATATAGTATAAATATACTATATTAAATTGGATAAACATTTTTTTTGTAATATTCACTTTTCTATTTTACTTTTGGTTATTTTATCATTATTAAAAGAATTTCAGTTTTTTAAATTATATATATATATATACACACACACGAGTGACAGTGTATTGATCCTCATATCTCACGCGACAATACTCATCCTTCTGACCGGCTTCACTTTATTTATTTTAATAAACATGATCATGCAACTTTTTTAAATTATTTTAAAATTAAAACTTTATAATTATATCATTTGTAAATAATTTTTTAATTAAACACTTTATTTATTTACTTATTTATTAAATTATTAAAATAATATATTATATATAATATATTTATTATTTAATAATAATAATTAAACAAGTTTAAAACAGAAGCTTGATCGCCTCTGGGATCCCGCCGCTTGTACAAGCTTCTTCAACGCCGTCAACGGCGAAGCCTCCGACGGCTTGTACGGCTCCCATTGGCGGCTTCGCCGGTCTTTGACGGGTTGCGAACCCGCCGGGTATAAAAATTAAAAAAAAAATCTTCTCTCGATCCTGCCGCCTGTACATGCATCTTCAACAAGACGCCGACGAATCCTCTGACGGCTTGCTCGTCCCCCTCCGGCGGATTCTCCAGACTCCGATGAACCCGCTGGGTGTTTCCCAGCAACGAGGGGCAGGGTTACCGCCGGCGGTGGCCGTGCCCGTGATATGGTCTCACGGGAAGGGCCGCCGCCAGCAGTGGCCCTTCCCCCTCGCCATCGGAAAACACCCGGCGGGTTCGCCGGAGTCCGGCAAACCCTCCGGCGGGGGTCGGGCAAGCCAGCGACAGCGTTGAAGATGCCTGTTTAGCCGACAGGATCAGGAGAGATATATCAGGCAAACTCCTATTTCAGAATTCAGCTTTTTGATGATTTTCTTTGTTGGCAGACCCTCTTATACCAGATCTAATGACTGAAAATCATTTGCAGGGTCTCAGATGTTACACCTTGCAATCGCAATGATTCTCGATAATTTTTTGTATGTATGTATGTATTTATGTGTGTGTGTCTATATATATATATATGTGTGTGTGTATGTGTGTTGCGGACTAATTCGATGTCCTGGTCGGATCGGATTTGCTCGGACCGTCTTAGCTCACGAGACGGTCGAGTGCGCACACGGTAAATGAAAGTAGAAGGTTGACACAAGATGTGATGACATGAAAAAACCGCTTAAATGAGTAAAAGATCACGTGATCGGGTCTGTGCCGATCAAATTCAACTAGATTCCGGTGATTACAGTGTGTTGCGGAATCGGGGCGACAGGCCGCTCCCGTTACAACTTGGGCGAGAGAGAGACTACGACTCCCGACGAGCAACAGACTGCGCCGCGGGAGTAACTTGGGTGTTGAAACGCGTGGAATGACCCTGGTGCTCTGGCGCATGCGGTCGTGCACACTTGCTAGCGACGGTCGCCTTCTTCCTTCGGCTTTCTCTGGAGACTTGGGCGTTTTCCTGCTGGTGGTGTGTTGGTGGATCGCTGGTGGTCGCAGGTGGCCGCTGGTGGCCGCCGGTGGTTCACGGCTACAGGAGGCCGACTCGAGGGAGGAGACAGACGAGCTCTCTCCCGAGGAAGAAGAAGGCAATCCGGAGAAGGGAAAAGATGTAGAATGAAGAACCCCGGAGGTCTCTTTTATAGCCTCCAGGGGAGGATCGTGGCGGGCCCCACCACTAAAGTAGTGGGTTGGTGGGTGGTTACCCTCTTGATCGGACGGTGGGGAGGTTGTCCACGGCGACGGGCCGCCATGGCGGCATTGGTCGGCGGCGGGCGGCGGGCGGCCAGCGCGTGGCGGCGGCAAGCGGCGGCGGGCGTTCGGCGGCGGAAGGCGGCGGTGGCGGCGGGCGGTGGTTTCCCCCTAAAGGGTGCAGTTTTAGAGAGAGAGTGGACCCCACCCCCCATGGTCTCCTCATCATGGGAGGTTGGGTTGACTAGTCAACCCTATGATCTCCCATTTTGGGGGGAGGTCATGGGGGAAACCTCCTTACAAATCATGGTGTAACCCATCAATTGCCCCTCAATTCTTCTTGCCGGAGAGCGCTGCGAGCGAGGGAAGAAGGATTTCCTACTGCCCCCATTCTCACCATGACAACCTCCGGCGAGAAGGTGGAGACGGTGAAGGGTAGTGCTTCGAAGGTACTCAGAGCGATCTTGCCGCAGGAGGGCCAGCCGGCTAAAATGCCGAACTTGGCCATATGCGGCCTGGCGCGCGTCTCGGGCGGCCTGGCCAGCAGGTCGCGCACCCAAGCCGTGCGTGCGGGTGGCCGTGCGCCCAAGCCGTGCGTGCGGTTGGCCATGCGCCCAAGCCATGCTCGCGGGTGGCCGCATGCGGCGGGCCTCGTGTGGTCGTCCGTGCAGCAGACCATGCGCACGGCAGGCCGCACGCGCGTATGCCGCCCGTGCGGTAAGCTGCGCGCGCCCAGGCTGGGGGCGCGCCCAGGCCGCGCGCGCCCAGGCGGGGCGCGCCCAGGCCGCGTGCTCCCAGGCCGCGCGCGCCTAGGTCGGGTGTGTACCGAGCCTTGTGCACGCAGGACTGCGCGGACGGCTTTTTCCACTAACTGGGTGCGTGGCGTACGCTTGTTTGCGCGTAGTTTGGGCAAACCCGACCCATTTTATCTTTGCGCTGTGCTTCAAAGGTACTCAGAGCGATCTTGTCGCAGGAGGGCCAGCCGGCTAAAATGTCGAACTTGGCCATACGCGGCCTGGCGCGCGTCTCGGGCGGCCTGGCCAGCAGGCCGCGCACCCAAGCCGTGCGTGCGGGTGGCCGTGCGCCCCAGCCGTGCGTGCGGGTGGCCGTGCGCCCAGCCATGCTCGCGGGTGGCCGCGTGCGGAGGGCCTCGCATGGTCGTCCGTGCAGCAGACCATGCGTACGACAGTCCGCGCGCGCCCAGGCCGCACACGCCTAGGTCGGGTGTGTACCGAGCCTTGTGCACGCAGGACTGCGCGGACGGCTTTTTCCTCTAACTGGGTGCATGGCGTACGCTTGTTTGCGCGTAGTTTGGGCAAACCCGACCCCTTTTATCTTTGCGCTGTGCCAGCTTGTGTTGAGTCTGTTGTAAGTTTGACTTGTGGCGTTACTTTGTGTGGGTTGTAGTCGCAGCTTAGTTTGCGCAAGGCTGGCTCTTGGTTTGTATGAGTGTTGCTCGCGGCTTAGTCTACACAAGGGTTGCTCGCGGCTTAGTCTACACAAGGGTTGCTCGCGGCTTAGTTTGCCGGAGAATGTAAGTACTCAATCCGACCTCCGGAGGATGTGGGCACTCAATCTGGTTGCAATCGCAGGCCCGGGTGATGTTAAGGCATTGGTTCGCAGTAACAACGGAGAATGTAAGTGCTCAATCCGACCGCCGGAGAATGTGGGTACTCAATCCGGCTGGAATCTCGAGGGGGGCATGCCCTGACGATGTTAAGGCGTTGGTTTGCAGTAACAACGGAGAATGTAAGTGCTCAATCCGACCGCCGGAGAATGTGGGTACTCAATCCAGTTGCAATCGCGAGGGGGCAGGCCCTGGCGTTGGCACGAAGGGTGATGTCGGAGAATGTAAGTACTCAATCTGACTGTCGGAGAACATTGGTGCTCAATCCGGGTGCTGGAGAACGTAAGTGCTCAATCCGGGTGCGATCACGAGGGTGGCAGACCCTGATGATGGCATGAAGAGTGACGTTGGAGAATGTAAGTACTCAATCCGATTGTCGGAGAAGGTAGGTGCTCAATCCGGGTACCAGAGAACGTAAGTGTTCAATCCGGGTGCGATCGCAAGGGGGCAGACCCCGACGATGACATGAAGAGTGACGTTGGAGAATATAAGTACTCAATGCGACTGTCGGAGAACGTAGGTGCTCAATCCGGGTGCTGGAGAATGTAAGTGTTCAATCCGGGTGCAATCGCGAGGGGGGCAGTCCCTAACGATGGCATGAAGAGTGACGTTGGAGAATGTAAGTACTCAATCCGACTGTCGGAGAACGTAGGTGCTCAATCCGGGTACCGGAGAACGTAAGTGCTCAATATGGGTACCGGAGAACGTAAGTGCTCAATCCGGGTGCAATCGCGCGGGGGCAGGACCTAACGATGGCATGAAGAGTGATGACGGAGAATGTAAGTACTCAATCCGACTGTCGGAGAACGTAAGTGCTCAATCCGGGTGCCGAAGAACGTAAGTACTTAATCCGGGTGCAATCGCGAGGGGGGCAGGCCCTGACGATGATATGAACTTGAGGGACAATGTTGGTGAAGAACCTGCTTGTTCGGTTTGTAAGCACATCTTTACCTTTAAACAAATATGATATTGTACTTGGAAATAAACATGGTTTGCGCGAGCCTGAGCTCGCGACTTTTGCTGTTCTAAAGTGACGAAAATAAGGTGATAGAAAATGCAGACGATAAACAACATTAATAAAAAATGCGGAGGGATGGATGTGACACAAATTCTAGGCTGCAAGCGTGCTGTAAAGGGTCATCCTGCGTCGGGGAGAGCGCTCAACCTAGGTATCCATCGTCGGCGGTTCGGCGATGGTCTCTATGTTGCCCACCATCTACCTTCCTTCACTGTTTCCTTGTGTTGGGATCTGTGCTTGTCCTTGCAAATATCTCCCGAGGATCCCCAAGCGGACAAGACGTTCAATTTCATCTTTTAGCCCGACACACTCTTCGGTGTTGTGACCCATTGTACGGTGGAACTCGCAGTATCTTGTCTGGTCATCCTTGGGGTTTGGCCGCGGTGCTCTTGGTCGTTGGAATGCCGGATCATTTTGAATTGCATACATCATATTAGTGCGGGTGGTATTCAGAGGGGTATATTCCTGAAGTGGATGTTGCCCCCCATTCCTGGGAAGGTCACATTGACTGCTATCAAGGCGACGCTCGCTCCGATGTCGTTCTTCTTGTCTTGTGAGAGTTGGTTCCTTTTCTTTCTTCTTTTTCTATTTTCCTTCAAACTGCTGGCGGTGCGCTTCAATAGCCTCGTCGGTTGCTATCTGGGCCTCGACCCGGTGAACGAGATCTGGATAACTGGGCACAGTATCCCTCATAAGTGCTGAATAGAAGCCGCTGGGGCGCAGTCCGCCAAGGAAGACACCTCTGAGAAGTTCTAGGTTGACGCCCGGAATTTGACGTGCCTCAGAGGTGAAGCGGCGAAAGAAGTCCTTGAGGGATTCTCCTTCATTTTGTTGAATACCTGAAAGGTGTGAGGGATCGCGAATAATTCTCTGATTTGCAATAAACTGGTCGGCAAACTGCCTGGTCAGCTCTGCGAAGTTGGTAATGGTGCCAGTTCTCAGGGAATGGAACCATGTACGGTCCTATCCTTTGAGTGTTGCTGGGAACACTTGGCAGAGTAACTGGTCTGGAGCGTTGTAAATCCTCATGATGGTGGTGAAGTGGTTGATGTGTTCCAGTGGATCGTCGGTCCCGTCGAACATTTCGATGCTCGGGAGCTTGAACCCATGTGGGATTGGATGGTCAAGAATTTGTAGCGCCAAAGGAGAGCCTTGGCAGAGTGGTCGGCGAACGTGAGCATTTCTTCCTCCTGCCTGGCGGTACTCCTCAGCGATGACCTCCCAGATCTCTTCTCAAGTAAATATTTCGAGAGGAGGGGGCGAACGTCGCTGGCGGGATGGTGATGAAGATGATCTGCTCTTACTCCTCTTTGATCTGGGCGAGTGGAGCTGGCGGCGTCAGAATAATCCTCGGGCTCCTCTTGGACCCTTTCCACTATGAGGTGTCGATTCAGTACACGCCAGGCAAGACCAATGTGGTGGCCGATGCATTGAGTAGAAAATACTCTGGGCAAGGGAATTGGATTGACGCTCATGATGAGCGGTTGCTGCGGAGGATTTGCTGAGGCCGGCGGTATCGGGGGAGCAGGAGGTGCTCCCATGTTTCGGAGTAATGCAAGCATTTTCGTTTGTTGTTCTTCCATTTGGCGGACGCGCCCCTCCAGGGCGGTGACGGGGGCGAATGCTACCTCGGCAGACAGTGGCACATCCACTAGTGAGTGGGATCGTGTTGGTTCGATGTGTCTGCCAAGTGCGGATCCTTCAGTTGTGCGAGCGCTCCTTTTCACCATTGAAGCAGAACTTGGAAGTGACAAGGCTGGTGATCTTTACTTCTGAAAGATGTTGGGAATCGTGTTTCCACAGACGGCGTTAAACTATTGCGGACTAACTCGATGCTACGGTCGGACCGGATTGTCTCGGACCGTCTCAGCTCACGAGGCGGTCGAGCGCGCACACAGTCAATGAAAGTAAAAAAGTTGACACAATATATGATGACGTGGAAAAACTGCTTAAATGAGTAAAAAACCACATGACCGGATCTGTGCCGATCAAATTCCACTAGATTCCTTTGAAGTTGGCCATAGCCTATATATATATATATATATATATATATATATATATATATATATATATATATATATATATATATGACATAGATTACATAGGCTCAGAATCTTTAGAGAGAATGAAAGATAAGACATGGGGTAGGGGCATTCCCCTTTCCCAAACAAAATCCGAAAGACAAGCTTGATTCGCCACAAAATCTGCCGCCGAGTTCGCTTCACGGTCAATTTGAGAGATAATAAGTTTGGGGCATTCCATCATTAATTTGGCCAACTTCGCTTCAACGTCGCCATGGTATATTCCCGTAAGAATACAAGTAAGTGTGGAGCAGGCAAAAGCGGAGTCGCCCTGTATCATGATTCCCACAATAGTTTCCTCCGCACTGTTAAAAAATGCTTTGGCCAACTCGAAGCCGCATAAGGCCCCTCGTAGCTCGATCATGTCAACCGACCGGCTATGAATTCCAATTCCCCGTGCACCAAGAAGTAACCCCTTGTCATCTCTAACGGTACAACCAAATTCGGCACATAAATTCGGGTGAACCGACCCGTCAAAATTTACCTTAACCCATCTCGAAGGCGGGGGCGGCCAAGAGTTGTCCCGGTTTAGATGGGCCGCCCAGTTGCCATTCGAGGCTTCAATGATTGCATTTAACACGATGGATGATGGTTGAGAGAATGGCTCACCGTGAATGAATTTGTTCTTGGTTCCCGCTTAATTTTTGAAACCGTCATGTTAACGGTTCCAGTTATGGTTCAACAAGAACTAAATCCAAACCGGCCACTAACGGTTTGGTCCGGTTCCATGCGGTTTGATCCGTTTCCAATCGATTCCAACTAAAATCAAAATCAAACTTGACGAACTAAAATAAAAACGGGCTACAAATAGTAAAACTCAAAATAACATCGAAAAAAAAATCATGTTACGCACTTCTCAACTGTCTTTTTAACTATCGGTGGGATAGTATCATCACCTTCCTACGCGTGTGGACTTGTCACGACTTCTACTTTGCTTACGCACGTCTCGTCGGCATGCTCAACCGTAACAATCGGCTAC